>QKWP01001428.1:84051-137091 GCA_003550325.1 Gigaspora rosea
GATAAAAATTTATAACGATAAATTTCGCATATTTCTATCTGATCCGCATAATCTGTAGCATAATTTTAAAAAATTTATCGCATAATTCGCATAATTCAAAGTGTAAAGCAGGAAGAATTTGGGGTTTGTCGCAGCAGAAAATTAGGATCCCTATTCGTGACCTCATATCACATGATCCTCTTGAATGCTATATTTGACCTGCAAGCTTACTACCTGTATTAGAGCTGATTCGAACGTTATTAATAACTCGCATTCCCAAATAATAATAACAATGTGGGTTTTCAATTATTTTAAATTTAATTAATAATAATAATTATGTAACATTATATCACTATTGCTTACCCGGCCTTCAGCCTTAACACAAATTACTAATATACAGTAATACTTCATACTGTAATTATATATGGTATATTATTTTGTGACTTCATCAAGGTAATTTATTATATACCTAATAATCATTGTAATACAAAATTCAGTGACTGTGATTATATCATGTTTGTGACTATATAAAGAGTAAAGTAATATAAAATTAATCAGTAAAAATAAATCCGTGACTATATCGAGTTTGTGACTGTATCGAGTGTGACTATATCGAGGTGCGACTGTAATTATTTTCAGTAGGACTAAATCACATCACAGGTATTCAACACTAGTATGTAGTATAACGTAAAGATCAATATCAAAAAAATAAACAAAAAAAATAAACAAAATTAAAGTTGATAAATTGAGTTAGAATTAATAGTTAGGGTTAGGGTAAGGCATAGTATATAGTAAAATTTCGCAAGAAGATTTTTTTTTTTTAAAAAAAGGTGGTTTCATAGATAAAATTTTGAGTTAGAAGGTATTTTGTTATTCAGTACCAAAATTTTGCAAGTAATTTTTTTGTTAAAGCGTGAAAGGTGGTTAAATAGATGAAATTTTTTGATATTACAAATTTAAAAAATTTCTTTATTTTGTTATACAAAGAAAATGCATATTACATCAGATCTTCAAATTTAATTAGTAGATCGTTGGGGTGCAATATACAAGCATATTGCAGTGTGCGATGCCTAATTAAGTTTTTTAGAAATATTTAGTCCAATACATGATCCAGATTATAGATTTACTAATCTAGCTTGGTTTTCTACAAGTACAGGAACCCTTAAATCAACTAGTCTTATATATATGCGACCAAATTTCGGGTTGGATCAAAAGTTGGATCAGAGCCAATAAAATTGCAAAAATTTTTGCAAATAAAAAAATTGCAAAAATTTTTGTGACTAAAAAAAAAACAAAAATATAGTATAACAAATAAAAACATTGAACCTTTTAACTTAGTATTGTATCAAAGCCAATAGAATTGCAAAAAATTTTGCAAAAAAAAAAAAAAAAAACTAGCTTAATTATTTTTTAACAGTATAACAAATAATACATTGGACCTTTTAATTTAGTATTGTGTCAAAGCCAATAGAATTGCAAAAAATTTTGCAAATAAAAAAAAAACTAGCTTAAATTATTTTTTTATAATTCTGACTAGAATTATAATACTTTGGCCAGAATTATGGTAATTCTAACCAAAATTATAGTGGTTAAATTTTATGTTTATTAATAAAAATAGTTACTTTAAACCTTTATAAAAATATTTAAACTTAATAAATTAAAACAAATTATTATAGCTTTGTCTTTCTTTAGATGTATACTTTCTCCTGACTACATAAAGTCGAAGAAGGGGTTTTATTTTTTCAAAGATATAGGCACATACTCTCACTAAAAAGGTAACAAACTATAATAAAAAAGGGCTTGTCCCTAAAGCAACAAGAAACATATAATAGAAAAGTCGAACAATATAGAAAAAACTACAAAAACAATGAAAAAAGGAAACCAAACAGCCAAACATAGCAAACACATCAAACAAAGAGAACGAAAACACACATGAACAACTAACAAAACAAACAAAACAATACATCCAAATAAATAAAATCAATAACAATGGGTCAAAGCTAAGCTAGAACGAAAAAATGGACCAGGAACTAGAGACATTGAAGGACATAACGAGCGACTATATAAATCTGAACAAAAGTTCTATTGTAGTCCATCAGCAAATTTTATATATAGATATATATCGATTACTAACCGGTAATATATATATCGATACCCATCACCCCTGCCGATTACTATCGATAATAATAGTAATCGATAGTAATCGATATATATTGATATTAATCGATATATATCTGATATGATATTAATTAATAATTATTATATTTACATAATCATGCTTTTTGAAAATTTTACAGGTTTTCGCAAGTTTTTGCAAGTTTTCGCAATTTAATTATAAATTTTTTTTTATTTATTATTATTATATAATATTTTAATTTATTAAATATCCCTTAGATTGTAACATGGGCAAATTTGCCTGTGTATTTTAAAATTTTTAATAAAATTTTAAATATTGATTTTAGTCATATCTTTTCTAAGTAAAAAATATTCTTTGAGTTTTGTTTTAGTAACTTTGTTATAAATTTTTTTTAAAATCATTAGAAAACTTTAATATAATAAATGTTTAAAGTTCTTGTATTGGCATTTTTACTATTAAAATTTTTCTTTAGATTTTTTCAAATTTTATATGTTCCCGTCTATAAAAAAAATCTTTACTTCTAATACAAGTCTTAATTTTTACAAGTAAATCATTAAAGTTGCAATAATGAAAGTTGTCATCCTTTATATAAACTACAATATTGTCTTAAGAACTATAGTTCTAAAACTAAAACTAAATAAGATCGCAGAAAAATTGTAATAAAATTTTTTAAAAAAATTTTTTCTTAAAATTATCTATTTTCAGCTTATATGTAACTATAATTTATTTTCTTATAATATAAAAACTAATTTTGCAAAAAAGTAATCCTTATTTTCAAATATAATTGTACAAAGTTTTATTTAATTATTTTAGCATTTTAAAAAAGTAAATCAGAGCTAAAAAAGTGCAAAAACGCAGGCAAATTTGCCTGTGTTCTACTACAATCTAAGGGATACAATATTCACAAGTTTTCGCTATTTAATATAAAATTTTATTTTTTTATTATATATTATATTTTAAATATTACATCTATTATATATTATTATGAAAAAAATGACAAAAAAAAATAAATTCAAAAAAAAATGAAACCAAAAAAAAATTAAAAAAATGAAAACAAAAAAAATAAACTATTATATTCTTTATAAGTATTGCTAACTTGCCCCTGGTAATGTAACCACCCTATAATTTACCAATCAGGTCGCAGGATCTTGTGTAACAAAATAAAGAAAATTTTAAGAAAATTTAGAAAAATTATCAATATTGCAAAATTTTATTACAAATACTAGCTTTGGGCTATTAAATAAAAGTTTTTGGCATTTAATTTTGCATATAAATAATCAATCCATCCTCTAACTTAATATACCTATACCCTAACCCTAATTTTTAAAGAATAATTTTTTATATAAAAAACTTCTATAAAAATAAAGGATGGTTAAAATTTATAACTTTAACCAGGTGTAAGAATAATTTTTTATATAAAAAACTTCTATAAACATAAAGGATGGTCAAAATTTATAACTTTAACCAGGTGTTAAAATTAGTTAAATTCATTCTTTATATTCACTTATATTTCGCTTATATTCATTTATATTCGCTTATATTCGCTACTTCTTGCAAAGTGCCAGAAAGTTAGGTTGTTTTCTTGCAAAGTTCTGAATGAAGTAAAGAATAAATAAAATAAAATAAAAAAAATAAGTAAAAAAAAACAAAAAAAACAAAAAACAAAGCCAAAAAAATAACAAAAAAAACAAAAATGAAAAAAATAAACTATTATATTTCGCTCATATTTGCTTATATTTGATTATATTCATTCATATTCATGACTTCTTGCAAAGTACCAGAGATGTTAGAATTGGTGTTCTTGTAAAGTGCCAGAAAGTCAAGTCGTTTTCTTGCAAAGTTTCGAAAGAAGTAAGAGATAAATAAAATAAAGTTAAAAAAATAAGTAAAAAAAAAGAAAACAAACAAAAAACAAAAATATAAGCAAACTAAATAAAAAAATAAACAAAGCCCTAAATCTCCATTTCGAGTTCGTGTTTTTGCAATTTAGAAATCGTCGAAGGTTTTCGCAAAGTGCCAGAATAAAATAAATTAATAAAACAAAAACAAAAAACATGAAACAAAAAAATAAATAAAACAAAACCTTGCAAAAACTTGTGAAAACTTGCGAAAACTTGCGTTCTTGAACTTTCGAAATTGCTAGAGAAAGTAGTTGTGTGTTCTTGCAAAGTGTCGAAAGGCTAAGTTAGCTTGCGCTAAGTACTGAAAAGTCACTGGATTTCTTGCAAAGTGCTAGAAGTAAAGTGTAGAAATAAAATAAAAAAAATTAAAAATAAAAAAAAATATAAATAAAAAAAAACAAAACAAAACTAAATGAAACAAAACGAAACTAAATGAAACTAAATGAAACCAAAAAAACAAAAGGAAAACGAAGAAACAATGTAAAATTGATAGAAGATCTAAATTATAAACCAAAAAATAAATAAAGATCTAGTACAAATTATCAAAAATTATCGAAACATTTCGAAAATATTAGTAAAACGCGTCATTAATATGATACAGGTTGCAGATCGTCCTAAAATATTTCGAAAGTATTCGAAATATTAAAAAAAAAAAGAAGAGAAAAAAAAGAAAGAGAAAAAAGAAAAAAAAGAGAGAGGAAAAAAAAGGAGAAGTGGTAAAAAAGAGGGGTAAAAATCGTTCAAAAACGCCTTTTTTTTTTGAAGTTTTTTGGCACACTTTGTGGTATATATATTTATGATCCTTGGTAGCTTACGGATCAAATGGGCTTAAGAAATTTTGAAATTACCCGGTGATTTGGGTTGAAATTTTCGTGACACAGGCAAAACACTATGTAATCGTTAAAGATCTGCTAATCGTCATATATCATTTTAAATAATTATGATTATAATCGATTTATAGATATATAATGATTTAATATAAAAAATAATATATATCGATTATAGATATATATCGATTTTTATCCAATTAATCGATATATAACGATATTATGATATATATCAATTATAGATATATATCGATTTTATCCAATTAATCGATATATAACGATATTTTAATCGATATATAACAATATTTTATAATCGATATAAAACGATTAAGTGCTATATATCGATCAATATCTATATATAAAATTTTCTGATGTTACCAATGAACCAGATATGGTACAAAGGCTAGTAACTAAGACAAAGGAAAAACATAAGGAAACTTTGAAGGTTCAGGCTAAAGAGCTAACAGAAACTAAAACTCCTAACGATGAGGACCCAGGCTTGATAAAAATAAAGTAGGGTCGATGACAGGACACTGAAATATATATAGATAAATCAGATATGAGTTTGCTTATTTTTGAGGTTTTTTATACAGATCTTTTCTATTTATAGGGGTCATTTAAAGCGTTGGCAATCACGTGATATAAGGCCAATAAAATTGTTTGTTTTGATCGACACGGATCAGCCCAATGAAGAAAAAAGAAAAAAAAGCAAGAAAATGAAGAATACAAAAAAACTAATGCCTAAACCTATATTGATGCACTAATAAAAAATGTTGGGAAGGTGATTTTACCTATAAAACATGCCCTAACCCTAACCTTAAACTAATCCTTACCCTAACTTTAACTAAATAGTCAAAAACATATGATGCACAACGCTTTAAACATTCCCTATTTATAGTAATTTTTTTGCTTATTTTTGAAGTTTTTTCCGCAGATTTTTCCTTTTTTAGTAACTCTATAATTAACCTGACCTATCTATATATATTTCGGGGTCCTTCGGTGACAATTATAGGGGCTTCAGAAAAAAAACCAGCAAAAGACAAACTATGATCCTTTTTGTTTCCAAACTGAGAAGAGGCCAGGTAATAATAATAGGCAGCAAACTCCAATTAGTGATTTAAATATTCTAAATCTAATGAGATAATGGGTTTATAATAAGGGGATTGTTTGATATAGCAGGTCACATATAGATATTCTACTGATATTCTTAGAATAGTAGTATTGCTAATAAAATGTTACTGTTATGTAATATTTTTGTAGTATAATTCAACCAGAATTCAAGATCAGGTGTAATATTGCCAAAAATTATCCATAATACAAAAATTCATAAGAAGCCATCCAAAGTGTATTAACAAAAAATTTTTCTTGGCCAATTTTACTATATGTATGTTTTTTCTAACAATTAAATATAATATAATGCTAACTCTACTTTAACAAATTTAAGAATGTTTACTATTATCATGTGACAGTAACATTTTATCAGGATAAAATTTTTTGTGATAATCTACATATAATACAGGAATATACATAAAATGATAATCTATAGAAAGTTCTGACAAATTTTATAACAATATATATATAGAATTTTGATAAATTTAGCCGGTTGCAATATCACAGGTTAATATTTAAAAAAATTAAAATGATTGTTAGTATCCGAACTAGTATTAATATTAGATTAGAGAGACCAATAATTAAAAACACTCTTTCCGACGATCCCTCAAACCAACAATCACCGAACGGACCTGCAACCAAGTGTTTAGTTAGTATAGAATATAATACACAAAACTTCTCTTGTAGCAACTAGGACTAGTAGTCTTAAGCTTGATGAGTCTTCGGATTATTTGGAGAACTGAAATAGAGTTGAAAAAGAACTCCCTTTGGGTTTTTGGCTCCCCGGTGGAAGTCTACAGAACTATCGAACAAGTAGTTAGTAAATACCGGAAGTACATGCCAAGAACTTGTAGAAGCACTAGTAGAAGCAAGCTCCTGGTTTTCTATACTATTTTATACTTTGCAAACTCCCACACTCTTTCTACGTTGGTTTTCCAGTCTCTCATACGGCTTTTCGCAAAATTTTTACCAAAAAGTGGGAATTCCAGCATACCCCCTCCAAAAGATCGACATTGTTTACCTATCCCAAAATGGAAACTCAAGTCACGAGAAGTCATGAGGAATCACAACACAAGCTGCCGACGTGTTCACATGTATTACAATGATTGACGGACGTCTATGGAGGGTTTTAGAAAAGTTTTGATTGGCATATCCCAACCTCTTAGTTTAGTTTTTTCCTTATGGTTTTACTTTAGATACAGTAATGAGATCTTAGTTAATACTGTGTAATTTTTACGAGCGTAGTATAGGCTTCGATTATACTATTATCTAGATTTGTTTTTCTTCTCTCTTTTGTTTTTTCTTTTTGTCATTTTCTTTTCTTTTCTTTTGTTTTTTCTTTTTCCCTTTTTTACTTCCTTTTTGTAGTCGTTTTCTATTTTGTCTGTTTTTACTTTCCTCCTTTTTCATGTCCTTTGTGAAAAAGGAAAAATTTAAAGGAAAGAAAAAAAACGGTCTTGATATGGCATACAACGCCGGTGTTAGTGATAGTTGGGCGTATATTGTACAAAAGTTCGAGCAAGTTCAGGCTCCGACTTGAGATGAAAGGTTGTTATGGCGGGTCGCTTTGGGTATCTAGTACTTGGAGAGTTTCTTTTTGATAGAGTCTTAAAAGTAATCAGTAGCAGCATTGTATTACCATTTCTCAAATAATAAAAAGAAGCAAGACCGTTGAACATAAAAAAAAATATTAGATTAGAGAGTGCATATATATATGCAAATTTAAGCGCTACAAACTTTTAATTAAAAGCCCAAGGCTAGTTTACTTAATGAAATTTCAAGTTCTTTAAAATTTTGGATTTTTTTTTGTAATTTTTCCTAATTTTTCATTCGGTTTGTTACACAAGATCCTGTGATCTAATTGGCCAATCATATTAACCTGCGATATAGCAACCTGCGATATTTATAAACCTCGTGTTCAACACCAGTAAATACAAATTATAATATGCAAAAAATTTTTTTGCCATTAGGGTTAGGGTTAGGGTTTGTGTTAAGGTTTGGGTTAAGGGTTAGTATATACCAAAATTTTGCAAGGAATTTTTTTGTTAGAACGTGAAGATAGGTTTCTTTAGACAGAATTTTTGAAAAATTCGGGTTACACCTGATCTTCACGTTACACAAACTTCACTGACCAAAACACATGTGGTGTTGAACCGCGAGCACTTATTTGTGCGAGTAATACATCCAAAGCGAAGAAAACGGGATCCGTTAAAGCCAGGTGCCATCACGTGATATACGACCAATCAAATTGTAAAATTTTGATCGTCACGGCAGCCCGACGCGACAAAAACAAAGAAAAAAGTGAAAAAAAAACAAAAATACAAGAAACGAGTGTCTAAACCTGTCTCAGAGCAATAATAAAAAATGCCGGGAAGGCAATTTTACCTATAAGATATATCCCTAACCCTAACTTCTACCTAACCCTTACCCTAATTTTAATTAAATAAAAAACATATAAAGGCACCTGGCTTTAACGGTCCCCCTTTTTAGGTTTGTATCACCCGCACAAATAAGTAAACCGGTGTTGAACCAATGTCCTTTATTGATTTTGTCACCACAGATCCAATGTTCGGATTTGGAAAGCTTGTGTTACAAAGATTGTCCATCAACTACGATAGATAAACTCGAACTTTCCAAAAAAGCAGTTATCTGATCAAACTATGCTTCGATCGCTGACTATCACCAAAGGTTTCGCTAGAAGAGCATCGCTGGTACATATGTATTTCCAAGTATAACGCTAATGTCTTAAAGAACTTTCGGATTTCCCGCGGTTGAACCTGTGAGTTGGTTTATTCTATAGCTCTCTAAAGGTCACCAGAAACGAAACCTCGCGATACACGAATATCTATCCATGGAACTTTTGAATCAATATGGTGTAAATACACCAAAGGGTGGCGTCGCAAGAACACCTCAAGAGGCATTCCAAGTAGCAAAGAAATTAGGTATCTTCTAAAATAGACCCTTTTTTATGTTAATTAAATCCCCGATTCAAAATATGTAACGGTTGAAAAGGTACCGAGGACGCTGTAATTAAGGCACAAGTTCTTGCCGGCGGTCGTGGTAAGGGTGTTTTTGAAAGTGGCCTTAAAGGCGGTGTTCGAACCATTTTTTCGTACGTAAAACATAACGGTAATACGCAGTTCGAATAAAAAATCTTATTTGCTAACATAATCTATTTTTCTTAGTCCAACCGAAGCTGAAAAGTTTGCTAAACAAATGTTGGGTCATAAGCTCATAACAAAGCAGACAGGATCAGCTGGAAAAATATGCAATTCGGTATAGTTTTGTACTTGTTAATTATCTATTTTTTTATATTGTTCACTTAGACATGTTCAAATCGCCATAGGTTTACATTGTTGAACGCAAATTTGTCCGTCGTGAATACTATTTTGCTATTCTTCAAGATCGAAAAACTCAAGGCCCTGTTATTGTCGCTTCCTCTCAAGGTGGTGTCGATATTGAAAGCGTTGCGGCTGAAAATCCAGATGCCATTTTAACATTAGGTGTCGACATCAATGATGGTTTGAAAAAAGACGATGCCTTGTCCTTGGCAGAAAAGTTGGGCTTTTCTCCGAAAATTCGCGATGAGGTTATCTAAACGAATTAATATAAATCATTGTAGAGGCATATTATTTGAAATTAATTACTTTTTTTTTCAGGCCGCTGATATGATGCAGAAACTTTATAAGTTATTCATAGATAAAGATTGTACACAAGTAGAAATTAATCCAATGGCCGAATCTGTGGAGCATGAAGGTAAATAAGTTTATTTTAAGCTGTATCGACAAATATAATGATATATGTTAAATTATTTCCACAATTTAGTTTTGTGCATGGATGCAAAACTTAATTTTGATGATAACTCGGAATTCAGACAAAAAGATATATTTGCCTTACGTGATACCAGTCAAGAAGATCCACGTGAGGTTGCCGCTGCAAAATATAACTTAAATTATATTGGTTTGGAGGGACGAATCGGCTGTCTAGGCAATTATTGAAGTTATCATTTCGTGATTTCCATCATTTATGACAATAATGATAATTTATCAAAACACAATTTTTTAGTGAATGGTGCCGGTTTAGCAATGTCAACTATGGATATTATTAAATTGCATGGCGGCGAACCAGCAAATTTTTTGGATGTTGGTGGTGGTGCTACTGCAGAGCAAGTGACTGAAGCATTTAAAATCATTTCATCAGATCCGCAAGTTACTGCCATTTTGGTTAACATTTTTGGAGGTATCATGCGTTGTGATATTATTGCTCAGGGCATCATTCAAGCTGCTACACAACTATCATTGACCATACCAGTAATTGTGCGATTGCAAGGTAAAATATTTTATTTACGATTTATTTATTTTTGAAAGTGTTATTTACTTAATTTGATTATAACAGGTACTGAAGTTAATGCTGCCAAAAAACTTATAGCTGATTCAGGATTGCGTATAATCTCTGTTGATGATCTTGATGATGCAGCTTCGAAATCCGTACAATTATCAAAGATAGTTGATATTGCAAGAGAAGCAAATATTAGAGTTTCTTTCGAGCTACCCATATAATTAATTTATTTGATTCAACTATTCTTAAACTTTAATCGTACAGTTTTCACGTTTGGTATAGATTTATCGCTGATTTTTCGTTTACACGACATAATTAAAAATTATTTAAGTAACGTGCGATGATTCGGGGTTATTTTGAAAAAAAGTGAGGACACATGATGACGATCTTGGTCCCATCTATAATAAATAAAGTTATTATACCATTTTTTCTAAACTTTAAACGAATAGAATCGTGTAACTATGGTACAGTGTATTTCACGGAATCTAACCAGTTATATTCAATTCAATAATTGTGTATGTACAATTGTACTTACTGGCAAAAACCGTATTTTTTATAAGTATATTAATATATGATGCAAATTTATAGACACAAAAGATTTAAAATTTTTGAATCGTTGCATCTAATTAATGCAAAGACCTATTTATAGTATATCGAAGCACAAATTAATAACTTAATAATGCTGCCGTTGTTTGATGCGACATGCATGATAGCATGGTTTCACCATCCGCCAATAAAGAATAACTTTTAAAGTTGTACTTGTTTCTTTCCAGTAGCAACAATTGAAACACACTCTTTTACACTTTTAACCCCCAAAGTCAACTATCTTAATAGCTTTCGTTTCTAAAGGATGGCTGTTCAAGAATCTGCTACACGCATCAGTCAACTACTGCCGTCAATAAACTGTGCTGATTGTGGAGAAACGGTGGAGTTTCGAAAACTTGGAGAACATATATGTAAGGCAGCCCCTGCCGTTCCCGAATTGCCAAGCGTTTACAAGAATAATGGCAAAAAACTAGGTATATTATTATTAAATTATTTTCTTCCAGTGTTAAATACCATTTTTAATTTCTCATTTCTTTTTTTTTTTTTTTTTTTAGGTAACAACGTATCTAGCATAAAAAAACCAACTAATAACTCGAGACCGAACATAGACCTTTTTCCTACTACTGGTACATTCAACTTCAAAGCTTTTATTTAGACTTTGTTTTATTATGCATCTATTAATCGTTATCTCTTTTTAGATGAGAACCTACGTGATAATCGTTCGATGCCCCGATCGCCTTCACCTTATGATGCTACACCATCTCCAACTGATTCTGGATATTCCAGTTATTCAAGCAAATATCCATCTCCACCTTCTGCAAATTCTTCAAATGGAAATAAACCTTTTCTTCCATTTATGCAAAAATATCAACAAGCCACTGGAAAACCAGTCAATTCGCCATCACAAACACCATCTGAACCGAGAGATCGTATAAATGGAAGTAATTATTCTAGCAAATTTTCAAGTAATTCTGATAACTTTGACGAGGTAATGCAAAAAACCAGACCGCATGATGCATATGGATCGTCAAATGAGAGTCGTGGTCAAAGACAAGATCGTTATTTGCGAGGCCCTAATGATGTTTACAATAATGACCGTGATCATATGTATCGAGAAGAAGAGCGTAGCCGAAGCAGATCACCTGCAGGATATGACCGCGCCGATGATCGAACTGATTATGGATTAAAATATTCCCAACCTTCATTAAATCAGTCAAATGGCACATACAAACATTCACAAGAGAAAAATAATATCATGCCACCATATGTACCACCGCTATTCAATAAGGGTGGCAAAGATCATAGAAAAAATGAAAGTTCATTATCATCTTTAAGCTCTAGTGCGTCTGGTCGTGGTACGTAGATTTTTGAATATTGGTGCATCAAATTTTTATATACAGCCTAAACTCTTTATAATCACATCTCTAGTTCTAATAAATTTTGCTTATAAAGAATTAGTGATTTATAGAAATCAAATCAAATTTTCTATGTGATTGTATAGAAATCAAACTGCATTATATTTTTGAATTTAATCTGATCTTATTTTGAACTATAGCAAGGTACCCGGATATGACTAAAGGAATTTCTGATGACTCAAAAGAACTCTTTGAGGGAGGGTTTGATGATTTGATGGAAGACTTAATGAGAGAGATGGACAATATGCAAACACCTTCCTCACGAACGAATAGTAGCGGAGGACAGCATTTAGGCCATGTGAAAAATAAGAGTTCTTCCGGAAGGAAAGAAGTTCATATCTGTGCTTATTGGTGTGTATTAATTACGTACTTTGTAACATTTTATTGCATTAATATTTTCATTACGTGCTTTAAACATTCAATTATTTTATTTAGCAATTCACCAATTGACTCTTCTCCAATGTGGGCGCTTAATAAAGCCTGGCATTCATATCACCTTCTCTGTACACAATGTCATAAACCTATCGATCCAAACGTTGGCCATGTTGAAAAAAATGAGAAGGTATACTGTCCAAGTGATTTTGCTAATCTCTTTTTACCAAAGTGTCGCAGATGTCACCTACCGGTAGAAAGAGAAGCTGTAAGCGCGAGTGATGGGAAACTGGAAGGAAAGTGGCACGTGAAATGCTTCAACTGTCATGTAAATATCGGTTTATCATTGAGTTATTGGCTTTATTATAACTTGAATTCTGAAACTTTTCATAAAACACTTTTTCAGACATGTAGCAAACCTTTTCCAGACAAATCTTTTTATGTCTTTAACAATGCGCCATATTGTAAACGGCATTATCATAAACTGAACAACTCACTCTGTAGAAATTGTGATGATGCTATTGAAGGACCTTGTGCGCAAACAATTGAAGGATGGAGATATCATCCAAAGTGCTTTGTTTGCTTTGTAAGTATTTTAATTCATTATTTACTTATGATTGCGAATTATATTAAAATAAAGTACAGTCACACATCGACATAAATCTTTGATATAAGCACACATATCTTTAAACCAATTACTATAAAATTCATGAAAATACTTTATATGTTCATAACACATTTACTATGATTCAGATTGCAATGTGCAACAGTGTTTGCACACAATATTATTAACAATTACTAATTTGAATATTACACACTTAGAATTGTCGAGAGCCTCTAACAGATATTTACTATAGCTTTGAAAATAAACAATACTGTGAAATTCACATACTGGAAATCCAACGTAGACGCAAGATTAGAGCAGAAAAAAGAAGAACGCTATTTCAGCATATTTGAGGCAGTGTTTTTTGATTATCACACCTTTGTACTTTATTTGAACTTTGTTTAAACTTAAATTATTTTAAAATATAATGGTAGTTTGTTATATTCAACTACATTTCTCAAAAATTTATTTATTTATGCAAATTGGTAATCTTTTTTTTTTTTGATTTTGCATTGGAAAATTGTTAATACGCTTATCATCTTTATCATTTTTATTCAATGATTATATGATATTATTTGATGCATATTATGTTTTGCTTTTAATATTAATTTTGAAACAAATATTATGGATTTTGTATTTTTGTATATATTAGTGTAATTAATAGTTTTATAATTAGTAATATTTTGAATTTTACTAGCATATAGTACTTGGGTATTATATATACTGTAGTTTATATTGTTTTAAATTTTAAGCTAGTGTTTGCTATATTAAAAATATTATATAAGAGTTAAAAAAAATTTAATTAAAAAAATATTAAATAATTTTAGTAAATATTTTATAAAATTAATTTATATTACAATTTATATTTTATTTAAATAAACCATTTTAAAGTGTTGCAAATTTGCCTCTCTGGTAATGTAACCACTCTACAATTTACCAATCAGATCGCAGGATCTTGTGTAACAAACCAGTGAAATTTTTATACAAAAACTTGCTTTGGGCTATTAAGTAAAAGTTTTTAACATCTAATTTTGTATATAAATATTCACTCTAACTTAATATAGCCTGTATTCTAACTCTAATCTTTAAAAAACAATTTATTTATATTAGGTATAGAACATTGTCTTCTTAAAATAGATCAAATTCTTTTTATAATTAAAATTTTAAAAAAACATATAAATTTACTATAAACTTAGAGCTAAAGATCCTATTTAGCTTAACTAATAACTTCAAATTAAAATTTTCAGGAATATAAAGCAAGAAAAAAAGAAAAAGGTAGTACAGTCAACCCCTTCTAAATGCATCTCTCTAAATACATAACTTTTTTAAATGTATATTAATTTTTTGGTCCAAATATATTAAACTTCTATAAATGCATTTTTTATTATAGTTCTTTAAATGCAATTTTTCAAAAGTTTGGTCCCAATAATATGCATTTATAAAGAGTTGCTTTACAAAAATTGGATTAAAATTTTGCTAATTTTGTACAATTTTGAAATATAGCTTAGTTAAAAACAAAAATTTTATTTTTTTTTTTTTGTTAATGTCAATATAGTTAATATTTACATTAATATCATTTGATATAGGTAACTCTAACATGTATTCACTATATTTCACCAGCCATTACACCCATATAACTAGTATAACCAGGCATTAAGTGTGATATTATACTTTCTATTTTCTAAAATTAACTAATTTAAATTAAAAACTACCATTAGTTATAGAATAGGTTGAAAAAAACCTGAAGAGCTTCTTAGATGTTAGTTTTGAGCACTAACAAATAAAGTAAAAAGTAAGTAGTTTTCAAAAAACTATTTCTGAATTAGGGGTTGGATATTTGTATTAAATATAGAAACTTGTTATTGCCACCCCCACTTTTGTTAATGCCACCCCTATGCCGGAATCCAGCCCTTTCCGGCATTTCCTGACCACTTCTGACCTAAATCATGTGACCCAAGCCACAAAACAAGGTTACATAACCAATAAAATTTGTCTCAAAGCTATTTAGTTACACAAATTTGGTGCATAATTTGTGTAACATTTTTACCAAATCAATTTATAGACTGGGATCCTAGGTCCAGTCCGGGTCTATATAGAATTTTATTAATAAAATTCTACAAATTCTTAAAATTCACAAATTCATATTAATTAATTCTAACTTAATGCACTAAGTAAACTTGTTTAGCACCTAAAAATACAACAAATCAGCTATGTTGATTTTATTTTACTTGAAATTTGGAGAACAGATGCATAATTTTGGATTTTTGATCAAAAAAGTCAAATTTAAGCATCTTTTCTTTAAATTTCAAGTAAAATAAAAAAAACACAGCCGGTTTAATGTATTTTTAGGTGCTGAACAAGTTTACTTAGTGCATTAAATTAGAATTAATTAGTAAAATTTTATGAATAATAAAATTTTATAGAATTTTATTAATAAAATTCTACAAATTCTTAAAATTCACAAATTCTTATTAATTAATTCTAATTTAATGCACTAAGTAAACCTGTTCAGCCCCTAAAAATATACCAAATCGGCTATATTGTTTTTATTTACTTGAAATTTGGAAAACAGATGCATTATTTTGAATTTTTGATCAAAAAAGTCAAATTTAAGCATCTTTTCTCCAAATTTCAAGTAAAATAAAAACAACATAGCCGATTTAATGTATTTTTGGGTGCTGAACAAGTTAACTTAGTGCATTAAGTTAGAATTAATTAGTAAAATTTTATGAATTATAAGATTTTATAGAATTTTATTAATAAAATTCTATAAAATCTCATGATTCATAAACTTTTACTAATTAATTCTAACTTATTACACTAAGTAAACTTGTTTAGCACCTAAAAATACATCAAATTGGCTATATTGTTTTTATTTTACTTGAAATTTGTGAAAAGATGCTTAAATTTGACTTTTTTGATCAAAAATCCAAAATTATGCATCTGTTCTCCAAATTTCAAATAAAATAAAAACAATATAGCCGATTTCATGTGTTTTTAGGTGCTGAACAAGTTTACTTAGTGCATTAAGTTAGAATTAATTGGTAAAATTTTATGAATTATAAGATTTTATAGAATTTTATTAATAAAATTCTATAAAATCTCATGATTCATAAACTTTTACTAATTAATTCTAACTTATTACACTAAGTAAACTTGTTTAGCACCTAAAAATACATCAAATTGGCTATATTGTTTTTATTTTACTTGAAATTTGTTCAGCACCTAAAAATACATTAAATTGGCTGTGTTGTTTTTATTTTACTTAAAATTTGGAGAAAAGATGCTTAAATTTAACTTTTTTGATCAAAAATTCAAAATTATGTATTTTTTCTCCAATTTTAAGTAAAATAAAAACAACACAGCCAATTTAATGTATGTTTAGGTGCTGAACAAGCTTAAATTAGAATTAATTAATAAGAATTTGTGAATTTTATGAATTTGTAGAATTTTATTAATAAAATTCTATATAGACCTGGACCAGTCCTAGGACCCGGTCTATAAATTGATTGGATAAAAGGTTACACAAATTATGCACTACAAATTTGTGTAACTAAATAGCTTTAAGACAAATTTCAGTCAGGGAATATACCGAATTAGGATAATGTAGATCGCTCTTTTTACGGTAACAAAATGCCGATTAGACTATTTTAGATTCATCTACATGTGATCGTTAGTACCGTGTGACTAACCAATAATATTCCATACAATGCTTTTATCTTAGGGGGTGCCAGAAATCAGCTGATTTCTTAGGAGGAAGGGGTTCTCTGGCCTAGTCAGGTTACTATATATCCTTTATTCTGATTGGCTAATACAACATATTATTTATATAATATATATTTAAAAATACTATATAAAAATTTTGTTAGTAGGAGTGTGGCGACTTAGAGAAGCTGTCTGGTTGTCATCCCTCCAAGCGGCAGGTCTAAAGTTCAAATACCACTGGAGACGAATTGGAAAATAGACCTGTGTTACGGTAAAATTTGTTCATCGATCGGTCGGGTATATTACCTGTAACCTTGGTATCACCATCTTGAATAGGAGCTTTGGCGTAGTTGTGTAGATTACACAGACAAATCCAAGGGACTGGAACAATTAAAACCCGTTTGGCAAGTCCCGAGTGGAGAGGTAGCTGGACTTATGACGGTACCAGGAAAAAGAATCTTGGCGAGGACTGATCGGAAAATCTGGATGGGCAAGAGCCCCTATGGCAAAGGGGCCCACTAACCTGGCCGCCGGAGTCGTACTGGAGGAAAAGGTCATGTGTTATAAAAGCATAAACCAAGGAAAGGCAGACCTTAGACACCTAAAGCCTGGCAGACCGATCCTTCCGGGCCAACTGGATTGGTAGTCTGGAATGACTGGGAAAAAGAATCCAAAGAGTGACTAACCGGGTACTGGGGTCTAGTGAACTTCGCAAGGGCAGACGGAACTGACCGACCAACAAGAAGTGGAAACATGGAGGTGTGTACGTGTCAAAGCCCAACGGAGCTCTGGGTGCACTAGTGGTGCACCCATATGGGAGTCTTAGAACGTTAAGAGGATCTGGGACCACTAGTAACAGGTATAGCTGGTATAAGTACATGTAGTAGTATAGTCAGGTGGCCAAGTCTCATGATGCCATCCAACTATATCAGGGACTGGAAGCTTCTGGCGAAACATGCCTGGGTACTCGTCACCATAGTGGGAAGTATAGTCGTTCGCACATTCCCGAATTCAGAACGTTAAATCCTGGGTCCCCAAGTCGCAGGAAAATTGGCTAGTTGCGGCAGCATGCAGGCTTGAGATACTTACCCAATGTGGTAGAGGCAGCTGCATGGCTTGAGATACGAACTCCCGAGAAGTACGCTAGTAAGGAAACAGGTATACCAATTTGGAAGCAGCAAGCGCCTACCTGGAATCACATACACCAAATTGGGAGTAATGATAGTAGGAAATGTGGGTAAAGTGGCGAATATGTGAATACTAACTGTTGGTTGGGGAAAAGGGACGTCCAAAACCAGGCTAGCTGTATAAATGGGAATATGGTAGGCTCTGGTAGGTTTAGGTTATGGATAAAATAGTCCAAGTCTCGACACTTAGTAGATAGTATAATAATTGTAAGCAATATTTTGTAACGATTAATATACACTCAATAAAGTTAGAGGCATGACCTCATCTTAACAACAAAAAAAAAAAATTTTTGTTAGTTAATAACTTTTGATCCACTGGTCCAATTTGGATGATTTAACTACCAAAATGACCCTCTCAAAGAGAGGATTCTAACAAGCCCAAAATCACAAGAATCCAATTACAGGATCATAAGATCGATATAGATTTGTGCATTATTACTACATATATAGTATTTATTTAATAAATACTATATATAGTAATAATGCACAAATCTATATCGATATTATGATCCTGTGATTAGATTCGTGTGATTTTGGGCTTGTTAGAATCCTCTCTTTGAGAGGATCATTTTGGTAGTTAAATCATTTAAATTGGACCAGTAGATCAAAAGTTATTAACTATTTAAGTTTATAAATATTTTTAATAATAATTTAATATGGAGCAGTAAAAAACTCTTTCCAACGATCCCTTGTACCAAAAATCTCAAGAAGACCGGCCTACGAAAACTTTCCATTTAACACATAAAATAGTAAATTGGTTCTACCAAATAAAGCCTGCAGTGAGTGGCACTTGTCGTTTAGAGGTAAAGTTCACAGACTACCTGCTGACAAGCTCAGAGTTTATCACTTACCATTAGTGGGCCTCTTGTTTGGCACTATCGAGCAAAGAAGTAGTGGGCACCGACCTAGAGTTTAGTTTTGAGATGTGTTATTATGCTAAGCGTAACTCTTACCAACTCCTTTATATTTGGTACTCTTCCGGGCTTTTTTTCTTTACTTTTTGGAAACTTTCGAAATTTCGCCAAAAAGTGGGAAATCTAGCTTACCCCTCCAAAAGATCGGCAGTGTTTACCCTTTCCGAATTGGGATAATGCCTATCAAATTGGATCAAGTCACGAGAGCGTTTTGGACCTGTTTGAAACAAACAATGAATGACACGTGGACACGTAGAAACCGAACCGAAATGAAATTTCTTTCGACATATCCTGACACCCGGCGTATCTTTAGTTATCTTTCTATCATCTTTCATTATATGTAAATATAGTACTTTGATAAAGCTAAAAGCTTTATACAGTCTATATAATTTTTAAACTAGTTCTTGCAAACGTTTATTTTCTTTTCTTTTGTCCTTTTGTCTATTCTCGTTTTATTTGTTTATTTTGGATTTCGTGTAGGTTTTGTAGTAGTACCCCCTTTTTATATTTCCTTTTGTTTTTAAAAATATTTGTTGTTCATGTGGATTTGGATTTAATACTCCTTGTCCTAGAGGCTAGGTAAGGAAGATCAAAGGAAAATTAGTAATGTTGGCAAGCCTTCTTGAAGCCTTAAAGGAAGAAAGAAGATGGGAAGGTAACTTCTAGCTTGTCGTAAAAAGGGGAAGTCCTTTTTATTTTGGCTTTAAGTAGCTAGATGAGCTATCTACTTCAATACCAAATTGGTGTCGAAGTAGTGCAGTAGGTCGCATTTAGGTATCCGGGTACTTAGGTACCGACTGGATGGCCAAATGATGCTAAACTTAATTATTAGGTAGTACTATGTAGGTGCAGTAGTAAATACAAGTATCTTAATAAAGTATTAGCGTGGCTGCTTAAGTTGGAAAAAAATAATAATAATAATAATTTAATATACGCAAAATTTGATTAGCTATTAAACCAGTCAGGTAGAGGGAGGGGGTAGAGGGTATAGTAGGACCCCGAAATATACATAGATAGGTCAGGTATGAGTTTGCTTATTTTTGAGGTTTTTTATACAGATCTTTTCTATTTATAGTAATTTTTTTGCTTATTTTTGAAGTTTTTTCCGCAGATCTTTTCTTTTTTAGTAACCCTATAATTAACCTGATCTATCTATGTATATTTCGGGGTCCTGGTATAGTAAATGGAAATCAGATGAATTCTGGCGCTCCCTTTAGATCTGTAGATTTAGATTGTCTTTTTTCTCAAGACTACTACTACCACCTTGGCTGGACCAGGGCGCAAGAAAATAATGTGTTTTTCTGGATCCTTTTTTTTCTACTATTGATTTTTTTGTTCTCTTGCGGCCTGGCATTTTTTTTTTGGGCATGCCTTGGTTAGTGCCACAACCACCAACTCCAGATCCGATTAGACGGTGAGGAATTTTGCAGTAACATATTTATTTAATGCGCTACTGTAATTATTGGCATTTAAAGAATATCGTTATAATCTTATAGCTTATTAAAAAAAATTCTTTTAATTAAAGATTCTGATGACTATAAAGCTGCTATCGCTCGAGCGAATCATTTTACTTTGAAATTAAAATTATAAACCAAGGAAAAAATAAGTACCATTAATAATTATTTATAAACATTACCTTTGTAATGATTTATATAATCTTTTTTATTTTCTTAATAGAATAATTGGAATCAGATATTGTACAAAGCATAGCGATAAAAGAATAGACGATCCACTCTGCGTCAGATAGTAAACAAAGATAGCATTTATTTTGCAGATGACCAACTTATTCTGATATGGGAATGGGATAGGTAAATTGATCAATTGATTTATTAATCAATATATTAATAAACTTGTGAATATATAAATTTATTTTGTATTGAAGTAGCGAGCACAATATCGAGAATTGGAAACCAGTAAAGAGACTCTTAGAGCATCAATCGGGTAATTATTTTTATTTTAATTTGTTTTGTAATTTGAATTAATTTATTTATTATAACTTATATTTTTCAGACCTAGACGTAGTTGATCTTGTTTGGTCAAGAAATAATACACACTTGGCATCATGTGGCTTAGCCACTTTTCTTGAGACCTTAATGACCGGAAAAGATTGAGGAACTTGTCATATTGGTCACGATGGCTAATGAAGACATTAATAAAATATCAAAGAATGCATTAATATTAGAATACCAAAGAAAGGTTTATTATAGATGAATATGATTAACAAAATTGCTAGAAAAAGTATCAAATAATGCATTCGAATTAAAAGACTGAGGCAAATTATATTTTATTATGGGCAAATATGATGAAGCATTCAAAGGTTTAACTAGATTGCTAGAAATTAAACCTAATAATGCTGTAATATGATAGCTTTGAGATATAGAGGTAAAATTAATTATATGATTAAAAGGTAAATGAATCAAATGCTGACTTGGAGTTACTGCGACTTTTTATACTACTCAAAAAATTATGACGATATTTGACGGATGTGTAATTAACTATTTAATTACTTAAAATTTTTAATAAATATATATATACCATAACTTTAAAAAATAGGAGATAGGTTTTAAGAGAAATTTCTGAATTATAGCAGATCAGTATGGTATAGGTGAGCAAATCCATATAGTATAGGCCGAATTTAAGATCTATACTATACTGATCAACTATAATTCCTAACACTAATATATATTACACTGGATCAGTATAGTATAGATTTAACCCTTTTCGGGCCTAAATCCTATAACTTTCAAATAAAATATAGATACAGTAGTGCTGTGGTCTCACAAATTTCTACAATCAAAAATCGAGAAATAACACATATCAATTCCAAAACCTGATTTCGTTTCATCATACCTGATATGATATTATGTACGTGCTATCTCAACACAAATATCAAATCTGATATACTCATAAAAGTAAATAGTATTATGTTACACTAGCACAGCCTATTAATTATCATTTGTATAGCAATCTATACTATTTATAAGTTCTAGTAATTATTTTAATAGCAAATGATTATGAATATTTGATGTATTTAAACATATCTTTTATATGTGGAGCATTTTTTGACTTTTTTTTTAGGAATATTCCACAAATCATTATTCAAGTAAGTATATTATTTTATTATTATGTTTGTAATGAGTAAAAATGATACCATGTTTATTCACATACAAATCATATCATATTTTATGACAGGTCTTTTATAATGAATTCAAACACGGTCATCTTTGAATATGATATGGTTCCACTTCTTTTATTTGTCATGTCTTGTCTTAAGATTTTCATGATTATTTTGGTAACTTTGGTTCTTATCCGGTAAATGAATTCATCTAAATTTTTTTTGGTTTTAATAAATAAACATTATTTTAATCAAATAAAAATTTATTAGACAGTAAGGATAAAACTACATAACATTAATTTATGAAAATTTCTAATCCTGTTTAATTATCATATTTACTGAAGAGAATATGAAAATTGATGACATAATTACTTAATAAGGAATCAGCCATTAAACATACCTCTGTATTTTTCAATCAATTCTAACCATTATTAGTTTGTGAATATAAGTTTTTATTTATGAATAAATGTTTAAAAAATGTATATCATTTAATATTTATTTATACATCATTAATATTAGGTGGCAAAGTGCTACTAATATATACTGTATATTTTTTGATCTTTTGTTGAAATATAATTAACTGTAAATGAGTTAATACAATTTTATTTTAATTTTTAAAAGATATAATTTTTATGGAAAATGTGCAAAATGCAAACGATTTTATACCTCTCCAACTTGGTGTCAACGATGTGATTCTCAAGATGTAACCAAAGGATGGACAAATGAAAACAAAAATATTGATGAATATATCAAAAAATGTTACAGAATATGAAAAAATGGTTTAATGAATTCCATATAATAGGTTGACTAATTTGCAAAAGGTTAAAGAAGATGAATCAGAAATAATATTTATGACTACCTGGCAGGATGGTATAAGAATACTTAAGAGTAGGGGAAACAAATTTTAAATTATATATAAAACATATTGTAAAATTTTTTTCTATTAAAAATTAAAAAATCTTTTATTAAGTAAATTACTTTTAAAAATTAATTGAAAGTTGTAGAATAGATTCTTCTGATTCTAATGATAGTAAAATTATTAAAATTGGTTGAATATTCACCGAGAAACAGGTGTTTAAAGATAGAGTATCATAAATTGTTTACAAAAATCATATGATGATCATATGATATCAACCAATCAAAATTAGTCGTTTTGTGTAACTGGGAGAAATTTGAGCCAACTGGGAGAAACTTTACAATATATAAAAGAATAAATTTTTTAAAAGTTTTATTTATTAAAACTTTGCTATTATAAAAAGAACATATTGTTCTATATATTATAAAATTTTGGCTAAAATTAATTACAACTATAAAAAGTTTTATTAGTAGCATATTTTCAATTTCTATATAAATCCTATTGTACCACTAAAATCATATGAAAAATGATCTATGTTCCCCCTACCCTTAAAGGTAAAATTTTAGAATATAAATGGTCATATATTATCCAGGTACTATCCGGGTACTATCCGGTATTTTATCGGTTATTATTTGGGTATGTTTATCCTGGTAGCTGAGTTTACAACCCGGATATCCAACTATCTGCAGATAACCTGGGTGATATCCTACCCAGGTACCATCACTAAATAGTTACTCAAAATTTATTTGGTTCGGGTCGGTTACCTGATTATAGCCCAGCCGGTTCAAATCACTAGTTAGTGCTACTAAGCAGCACTTTACTAAAGGGGTCCATACGCACTTGGAAATCACCTTTATTGAAAAGACAGTATGCTGCCGAGGTAATGTTATTAGCCGAAATTGTTTTATGCTTGTAGAAATATTTCGACATTTGATATTTAGGCTGCCAAAATGTCTAAATATTGCTGAAATCAGAAATATATATGAAAAACATATGGGAGTTAGAGCTATTAATCAGTCTGACTAAAACCACTGGTTCTGTGGTCCTCCTTAGAAGTGTCTTTTTATGGGACGGACCAAAAAGACAATCAGTCCAAATATAATTAGCTTTAAATTATTGTAACGAACATATATAGCCTAATTTTTTGTGATATGCGATTTAATTTTTAAAGGCTAAGACAACAAACAATAATAGATTTAAATATTTTAAATCGGAGTTTTTCTTATTTAATGTTTATTTTATATTTTGCGAATTATTAATTTGTCTTTGCTTCCAAACTAAACATTGGATAAATGCAAAATTAGTATTAGTATTAGCAATTAAAGTTAGTTATTTTGGTTTTGCTATCACTCGTCTTGGTAAAGGCTGGCTCTATCTTCCACCCACTATCTCTAGTCATTTGTTGGGCTCCATGACTACAGTGGCAGTGCAAGGACCTATTAGTGGATAGTTAGGCTCTGTGGCTGCAGTAGCAGCACACGGACCTTAATAGTGGATAGTTAGGCATGGCAGCTACAAGGACTTTATTAGTATATAGTTAGTTAGGCTCCACTGCTACAGTAGCAATGCAAGAATCTTATTAGTAGATGTTTAGGCTCTGCAATTGCAGTAGCAGTGTAAGGGCCTTATTAGTGGATAATTAGGCACCACGGTTACAGTAGTAGTGCAAGAACCTTATTAATAAATAGTTAGGCTCCACGGCACTGTACATGATCTTATTAGTGGATAGTTAGGCTCCATGGATGCAGTGGCCGTCAAGGACCTTATTAGTGGTTAGTTAGGCTCCACGACTGCAGGGACCTGAAAGAGATGCTGAGGATAACACTAGGCGTATGTTGTGTTTTTATGATTAGTCAAGGTGTGGTTTAGGACCTTGGGTTTAGGAAATTTTGGAACTGAGGTCAGTTGTTTATGCGTTCAACAGGTTGTAAGAATAATTGGTACGGGTTCAAATAATCAGTCCTAGACTAGAGGTTTTGTCATAGGTATTGACGTTAGAGTATGAATGCTTGAGCTTGTTTGGATAGCGAACCTATTCCCATTAGTGCTGTTAATTTAGTATATTTAAAAATTAACTTACTTATCAAATGTTATATTAATATTTTTAAAAGAAAAATTGGTTCTAAAAAGTACAGCTAAAAAATACTAAATTATAAATAACAAAAAATTTATTTAATAAAATTTTGTTAAACATTTGTAAATAAACAAATAGTATATAATAAGATCACATGCTTTCGGCCTGATTTATTATTGGTGCCCAAATTGTTATATAAAGTAAATTTTTTATACATGTTACACAGAATAGTCTATTTTTCACATAAATATCCTTACTATACACATACAAAAATTCTGTGCCAGGTTTTGTCGATCATATGGCGCAGATCTCCTGATCTACAAATCAGATTTTAAAGATCAGGTGTAATGTAACATGATCAGGAAATTTCAAAACAAACGTTTATTTTGTTAAAAATTGCTTATTTCTTGAAATTTTGAATAAGAAACCGCCTTTAGTGCACTAACAAAAAGTTTCCGTTGGGCAGTTTTACTATATAGACTCTCTAACTAACACACAACCCTAACCCTAACCCTAATATAATCAAACTTTAAAGGATTTTGCTGCGCCACATGATCGACAAAACCTGGCACAGAATTTTTTCATGCTTACTATACAGTAAAGCCCAACTTAGGCCGTTTTATGCAGCCTAAAGAGGAGGATTACTACTATTATTATTACTATGTCAGTGAGGTGGGAGGTATGTGATCTTATTATATACTATTCGTTTATTTACAAATGCATTTCGATAAATCTCATATATTTGTTAAAATAAACTTCATAGTATATAATAAGATCACATGCTACTTTAAAGCAAAAATGTTTTCCTTTAGTTAGATCGAGCCTGGTTTATAATTCTTTCCGTAACATTGTTCTGTTCCAACATAATTTTAATTCCTCTTTGATAGAAACATTGGTAGATATGCGTATTAGCAGTTCCCTAAAGCTAATATTGAATTAAGATTGGTCACTGCATTTTGAGCCAGCAATGCTAATAAAACATGGATGTCCTTCACCTTGCCTTCGGGGCTGATTTCCTGATAATATCTTTTAACCAGTTTGCAATTGTATCTACTGCGGCTGGTTTTTATGATCTCCTATACTTGATAAAAATATAGATGTCTTTTGTTCCTCTGTGGTTCGAAAACACTGTGTTTTCTGCAGGTAACAAAGTAATGTTGTCACCGGGCAAAGGTTTGTGTTTTCATGGTATATTTGCCGATAAACACCTTTTTGGAACGCTTTTTATTAATCCCATGACCTAGTGCAATGTTTTATTCCTTGGGGTTCATGCACTAGAGGGTTATACTGTTTGGCAGTGTTGTACATTTTCACTGTCCCAGCCTTTTTTTGCCATGTTCCAACATCCCAACGTCCTAGTGTCCCAAGTGTCCCAACTATGACCCAAGTCTTAATAATTAATAATTTAATTTAAAAAAATATATGATTATATATTTTTCTAGATGCTGAACTCATTTTTAAAAGAATTAAATTAGATTATCTTAAGTAATTTCAATTTGAAAAATTGTCCCAAAATGTTCCAAAATGTCCCAACTCATGTCCCAACTGTCCCATGTACAACACTGCCGTTTGGTGTGTTATTAATCATAGTTAAGTCCAACCTGGCCAGATCAGAAGGGCGTGAGGCTAATGATAAAGCGCAAAGAAAAGCGATCTTTTTTGCTAATGCAATTAGTGGTAGAAGATTGTTGTTTCCCAATGATACTATATAGTCCAGGGATGGTGTAATATCGTATATTTTATCTCCTGGTTTCTTGGGAGGATTCATCTTAAAAATCCCTAACATAATCTTCGCAACGTCCTTATTCCTGCCTACTGGCACACCTTCGACTTCCTTGTGAATCTCACTAATAGCGGATCTGTATAAGGCGATTGTATTATAGGATTTTCCTTCTCTATCTTTTTCAGTGAGAAATTGCATGATATCAATTATAGGACAACGAATGGGATCCTTTGAACACCACAATGTCCAAATTCGCAAGTTAGATGAAACAGTGGACGTGGAGTTGAGGTCTAGTGATTTGCATAATAATTCAATAGCTTCGTTTGAAACACTTTTCTCTTTAAGGCGTTCTCAGAGATAAGCCAAGTGCACATTTTCCAGGGGTTGTTGTAATATAATAGGGATCCCGAAACTGGGCCTGATAGTATAAGATTCTTGGGTGGGAGAATTCGGGGTATATCTATTGCTAATTCCATTATTGTGGGAAACCAAATTGTCGAACTCCAAAGAGGGGTTACAATACAAATCGTTGCTTGTTCCTTCTGAACCTTGTCTAAAATTCTCGGGATCAATATCCATGGGTAGTTGTGTATTCAACCTGTTGGCAAACAGGTCTATCTCGAACGGTCCCCACATTCTGTTGATCCTGCTGAAGACCTTCGGATTCAACATCCAGTTGTACTTGCTAAAACTCATGCAAGAGGCTTGGTCTGCTAGTGTATTGTCCATCCCAGGTATGTGTTGAGCTCTTAATGTAATGTTTTTCAGAAGACAATTTTCCCAGATTTGTTCTGCTATGGTACTGATTTGTGGAGAAGTCATGCCCCCTTGGTGGTTGATATATGCTACACAGGTTGTGTTGTCTGTCCTCAACAGCACTGATTTGTTTGACAGGTCCTTGAAGGACATTAATGCAAACTGTATTGCTTTCATTTCTAGCACATTGATGTGTAACTTCTTCTCGGCATTGGTCCAGAGACCATTTATCAATTGTTCATCTCGACTTATGCCCCATCCAGTTTGAAATGCATCAGTATATATTACTACTGACGGGGTGTTTGTTATTAAGGATTGTCCGTTCCAGTTAGTCAAATGTTCTGCCCACCACTTTAGTCATTCTACTGCTTTTTCCGATATTTTTAAAAGGCATTTCATCCTTTGGTTCTTATCGTACTGTTTTTTAGTTTGATTAATTCCCTTGTTTTCAATCTGGCGTAAAGTACTGCATTCATTGTAGCTAACAATTTTCTGATTAGAGATACTAATTTCCTGACCTTTATCGTATTCATCTTTGCTACTACCAAGCACTCCTTTCTTAGTTGTTTGATTTTTATCCTTGGAAGTGACAGAGACATTTCCCTTGAATTTAATCTGAAACCTAGATAATCTATGGACTGTGACGGTACGAGATGGCTTTTCTGTTCATTTATTATAAACCTAGATTGTTCAATATTTCCATGGTTATGCGAAGGTGTAATAGTGCTTGCTCTTTCTTCTGAGCCATTATCAATAGATCGTCCAAATATGCTACGATTCTGATCCCCTGCGATCTTAGATATTTTAGAACTGGATGCATTATCTTTGTGAATATGCATGGGCTGGACGTTAACCCAAAGAGTAGACATTTGAAGCAATATCTTTGGCCCAAGAAGTCGGATGCGAAATATTTTCTGGCTGATGGATGTAATGGAATATGAAAAAATGCGTCTTTTATATCGACTAAAACTATAAAATTATTCCTTTTGATCAAGTGTTTTATGTAAGAATTGATTCCATTTTGAAGTGTTGTACTTTATGAATGAGTTTAGCGAATGTATATCCAAAACTGTGTGTTTTTCCTGTTTTTTCTTGTCTAGCATGAATACATCTGATAAAAAGCATGGTGCATTTTCCGAAAACTCCTTGATGGCTTGAGTGTCCAATAATGCTTGTATTTCTGTCCTCGCCATTTCTAGGTCCTGCAGGACCTTGCTGGGACATTTTATATTGTGCACTTTTAATGGGGTTTCAAATACCATTCTGGAGTGTAGCCATTTGATATAGTTGAGGTGGGCCAGGAATTTTCAAATATTTCTAACCAATTTTGTTCAAACAACTTTATGTCCAGGGATACAAGGTTCTTTGTCCTTCAGTCCAGAGATTTCGAGTTGTAAATATCTCGTCTATATTTGCTTGAGGTGTTTCTGCTACCACCACATTGATTGTCTTATATACCATTCCCATACCTCCCTAGTTATTCTACATTCCAGTGCGAAATGATCGACCAGGGGCAGTCACTTAGTTCAGGATTCACGTGTTTTAGCCAGTAGCCTAGCAGTAGAGCCTTATGATACAGGCGCCAGAATATGTCTTGTCTTTTGTTTGGAATCTTTTTCTGAGATAGCCACTCATAAGGTTTACCTTTCTTATTATCTATTTCATTTTGTATAAAAGCTCTTCCATTCCTGTATATTTCTACAACTTTTTTGACTGAAATTTCTATCCCTTCCAGTTTCTTCACACTTATTTTCCAGGAATCCCACGGCCAATCTTCATTGGTGTTTATCTTGCCTTCTGCACATCTCCATACCAGTAGGTAAAGTTTCCACTCATTGGGCTAGCCACTAGATCTGACTGTTTTCAGTCCAAGCTCATGCCAGGCACTTGTGTTTCTTATATCCTTTAGAATTTTGTCGATTCTTTCCCTCTCTGCTTTTGACCAGAAAGAGTGCTTAGTGAGGAGTCTGACCCAAACCATAAGCATCCGAGCCTCTAGCATGTCCTTAACTATTGGAGCTTTGGCCCAAACTCCTCACTGTGTTTTTGGAACGTCATAAATCTTGGTAGCATTCTTGACTTTTTTTTAATCCATTGGAGATTATTCTGTTGATTTCTGCTACTTGTTTTTTTTTGGGTGGTTGTAGGTATGCAGCATACCATATTTTTGATAAGATTACGCCTTTGCTACTAGGATTTTTCCTCTATACGGTAGGTTTCTTTTTCCGTAGGTCTTCAGAGAGCTTTTCATTTTTTTTGATCGCTAGGGTCCAGAGGTCCTTCTGTGTGGAACCATTTATTTGCAAGTCATAGCCTAGAACTTTAATTGTCTCTCGCTCGTCAGCTTTTTTGTAGTTTCTTGTAAGTGGAACTAGTATTGTTTTATTTTTATTTATTTTGGCATTAGATGCCACTTCATAAAGTTTAAATGCTTGATCTAGATTTTCCCAATCAGACAGTGAACCCACTCCTATGGTTAAGTCGTCTGCATAGGCCACCAATTTAAAAGCTTTTTTTTCTATTGTTATACCTCGGATATTTTTTTCTATTAAGGTTAAGAGGGGTTCGAAAGCTAAAACATATAACAGGGGCGAGCGCGGATCCCCTGTCTTACTCCCCTTTCAACTTTAAATGCCGTTGAGAATTCCCCGTCTTTGATAATATGCGCTTGTTGGTTTTTAAACAAATTTAAAATTACATTGATTATTTGCGGTTCAAACTCCATTTTCCTCAGCACCAGTTCTAGGTAGTCATGTTCCACCCTGTAAGGGATTAGATGTAGATTACATCAATCAGAGTAGTACGAGTCATGTGGAATACAATCGGGTAGATGAACGATTCGAAATTGGGGGACCCGAACCTCGTGACGGTTACCTTGACGATCGGCATGTGGATGGGCTTGACGGGTCGGAGTCGTACTCGAGTCAGGTTAGATAATATAGTAAGAGTATCATAATGGCGTTAGTAATTAGATATGCATACAAAATGAAGTAATAAGTACGTTTGTAAAATAGAATTAGTCATGATAGTGAGATGCGAATATTCAATATAAAAAGAATGTAATTTTTGTTAGTAAAGCGAAGAATATAGATAGAGAATAAGAAATAAATAAAGATATTTGACTATTCATACCTGTAGAAATAGGTATATTACACTTGGTAGCAGCGGAAAAGGAAAGACTTTCCACCTTAACATTTGCTAGAAGACCCACCGATAGTGCGAGATAACCAACTTCTTGAACTAAAGAATCATTTAGATAAAAAAAAAATCTTATTATAAAAATATTTCTTGAAATAAACTAGTCCGTATTAATTAGCCCTAATGTCAGGAGACAGGGATCAAGGGATGGAAGCACACCCAACTGATTTAATTTTTGCAAAGTCAACATCAATTAAAACAATATTTTGTAGCAACTGCACAACGCCAACAGGAACAGCCAGTTGGTACAGAGCAACTTCGCATACCTACCACTGGCGTTGATACTTCCAAAGGACTAACCGTTCAGTTACCTAATTTTAATGTGAAAACGTATTGACGTGGCTGCTTCAAGTCACTCTCCTTTTTAAAGCCAAAAAATTGATGATACGGAGCGGTTGCAATATGTAATTATTGGACTTCAGGATACGGCGTTACAATGGTATCTTAATCAGATCCAAACCCACGAATACCAACAGCCATTTGAAAATTGGAATACTTTTGCTGAAGCCATAAAAACAGCATTTCAACCGGCCCATCATCAACAACTTCTGCGGCGACAATTAAGGGACTTAAAGCAAACCATGACTGTTCAAGAATATGCTTCAAGATTCCGTAATTTGCTCAGACAAATTGAGGAAATGCATGAAGCTGATAAAGTCATGTATTTTACCGAAGGATTGAAAGGCGCAACATGATCTGAAATAAATTATCGCGCACCTGAGACCTTAGACGATGCAGTGTAGCTCGTGGCAAGCTACGATTCTGCAATGTATGGCATAGCAAAAAATGTTAATAAAAAGCAATCAGGAAATAATAACTGGAAATACAACAAACCTAGTAGTAGTCGTTATGTATCTCAAGGAGGTACACAAACGCCTATCCCAATGGAGCTGGATAGAGCTGAATCAGGACCTTTTAAGTATAAAATAAACCTACTTATACAAAAACCAATCCACTTTCAAAAGAACAAAAAGGTGAATATAGAAAGCGTGGTCTATGTTTCAATTGTGGAAAAAGAGGACATATAGCCAAAGAATGTCACGGCAAAGGCCGGGCAAATAATGAAACCAACCAAGCCGAAGAGGTTGAGATGGAAGTTCCTACCGTTTTAGCAAAAGAAAGAATTATAGATGGACATTCTAAATCGAATAAAGAATGTTTTTTTAAAAATGGAAGAAAAGATAAAGGGAAAGAAAGCCCTTATTTTAATTGATTTAGGCACGTCCAAAGATTTTGTGATTTCCCAATTTGTATTGGATTCAAATTAGAAATGGAAAATCAAGAGTCCGAGTCCACAACAGTTGAATTGGCCGATGGATCCTGCTGTAAGTCGCAAGGGAGCGTTATAAACATAGAAATTGAAATTCAAGGGTATAAAGAAAAAAAGAGAAGTTATGGAAGTAATACCTTTGCAAAAGTACGACATTATTTTGGGAAAACCATGGCTATACGATCATAATTCCTATATCGATTGGAGACAAAATAAAATAAAAATAAATAGGGGGCGGCGCACTTTTGTAATTAAAGCCAATGAGTCGAAAGACATAAACAAATATCAATCAATTTTAGTAACAAGAAAGCAGTTTGCTAAAGAAGCAAAAGGTACTGCGGAATTGTATGCAGTCCTTGTTGCTAATACTGAAAATAAAAATTCTATAATCGGTCAAGTCCCTGAATTTCTAAAGAATTTAGTATGTCAATACAAAGACTTGTTCCCTGAAGAATTACCAGAAGAACTACTACCTAAAAGAACCGTCTACCATAAAATTCCGTTGCAAGCAGAAAGTTCGCCACCATACGGACCTATATATTGACTATCGGTTTTCGAAATGAAAGAGTTGAAAAGGCAGCTTGAAGACTACGTAAAAAAGGGAATAATAAAACCAAGTACATCACCATATGGAGCACCTGTCTTATTTGTAGCCAAGAAGGAAGGAACTCTTAGAATGTGTATTGACTATAGAGCTCTTAATAAAATAACAGTTAAGAACCAGTATCCCTTACCACGAATAGATGAATTAATTGACCAAGTGTATATAGGACAAAATATTTTAGTAAAATCGATCTTCATTCCGGATACCATCAGATAAGAGTAAAGGAAGAAGACGTCTATAAGACCACATTTAGGACGAATATGGTTATTTCGAATTTCTCGTCATGCCATTTGGTTTGACAAATGCACCTGCATTGTTCATGAGGTTGATGAACAATATTTTTAGAGAACAATTGGATAAAAGTGTTATAGTCTACTTAGACGATATATTAGTCTATAGTAGGAGTAAGGAGGAGCATTATGATCGCGTGCGCCAGGTTTTTGAAGTTCTTTGACATCATAAATTATATGGAAAGATGTCAAAGTGTGAATTAGGAAAAGAAAAAGTCGAATTTTTAGGCCATATTATAACAAACAGTGGAATAAAAGTGGATCCTAAAAAAATATCAGTTATTAAAGATTGGGCGGCTTTAAGGAATATTAACGACCTTTGATCTTTTTTGGGCCTCGCAAGCTATTATCATAAGTTCGTGCCAAATTTTTTGACAATAGCATCGCCATTACGAAATTGCTTAAGAAAGATGAAAAATTTGTTTGGAACGAACCACAAGAACTAGCCATTGAGACCCTTAAAAATGCACTCACGACGACTCTGCTTTTGTTAATACAGTACCTGATCCTGATAAACCTTTTTCGGTAACAACCGATACTTCTGATGTAGCAATCGGTGCAGTTTTATGTCAGGACCATGGAAAAGGAGATCAGCTTGTCGCATATGAGTCTAGGAAGTTAACACCAGCTGAATTAAATTATCCGGTGCATGAAAAAGAACTTTTGGCAATAATACATGTCCTTAAAGTATGGCATGTATACCTTGAAGGCAGACCTTTCCAAGTAACGACCGATCATGAATCATTAAAGCATTTGCAGTTGCAATCTAAGTTGTCACGTAGACAAGCACGATGGACCGAAACACTTCAAGCATACGACTTTACAATAAAATATCGACCAGGAAAAACAAATGTCGTAGCTGCAAGAAAACCTGAAGCAAATATTGTTAGCCAAATTAATATAAATAAAGAAATATATGAAACTATAAGAAATGAATATGATGAAGATACTTATCTTCAGAGAATTTTGCAATCACTAATAGATCCTGAATGCAACGAAGCAAAGAAATTGGGAAAACGATTAGGCCGCTTTATGTTGCGAGAAGACGGGTTGATCCTTTTTGTCGAAGATAAAGAAAATCCGTGGCTATGCTTAACAAAAAATTCAAAAGCTAGAATGTTGTTATTAAAAGAACAACATGAAAGGATCTGCGTGCACTCTCTCCTGACCACATAAAGTCGGAGAAGAGCTTTTATTGATTTTTAAAAAATATGGGTACATAGAATATACAGAGAGGCCCAGAAAACAACAGGACAAGGGCGCCTGCCCTACAGAGAAAAAGAAGATATATGATAGAAGAAGGAGAAGAGAGAAACGATCTAAATATGGTGAAAAAACAGAAGAAAACACATACGAACGGAAACTTTGTTGTAAAAAACAAAATAGATAATGAAGTAAATAAAGAAAACCAGCATAGGAGATCTACACATACTCTCTCCAGTACACGTTAGTTTGGAGCAGAGTAATTTCAGTTTATTAAAATACATACGACTAGAAGAACAAGCGAGGCCACAGAAACAAGAGTAAACGGGGCTAGTCCCCCCAGAAGTAAGAAAAGAGACTACAGTACGTTTGACGATGCTATATTCTCGCCAAAACGACGTAAAGTGGAAAAAGAAAATAAAAACAACAACAAAAAAACAAAGTAAACAAGTCAACGAATACAGCTAAGAAAATACAAGTCCTATCACAACAGGCCACAGCAAAAAATGATGCTAAGGTTTTAATAGAAACGAACACCGAAGGCATCCTCCCTAGTGATGCCACCGAAATTGATTTTTGAAAAAGGCCTATTTCGTCTTCATTAAAGAAAATTAAAATTTTTTATAAGGAAGAGCAAATAAAATTTATATAGATATGTTCCTTATAATTTCGTCTATTCAAAAAAAGTATCAAATAATTTCGTCTTTCAAGTAAAATAGGTCAAAAACAATTTCGTCTTCAAATTTTAATTTCGGGTTTTAGAACCCGAAATGCTTTCGTTCTCATGTATAACCCTCCCTCAAGAGACTCAGGAACCTTCCTGGTATGACAAAACCGAACAAGAATTCAGTGTTCCCAAAGACATTACGAACGTGCAAACTACTTCCATGGACACACAAATGTCTACAGAGATTGAAAAACCTGTCCCGGGTCCTTCTAATGCAGCACCGACAAAGGCGGTAGTTGAAGACTTAATCGTAGAACAAAGGAAACTCATAGAAGAATGCTCACTTTCGGACAAGGATTTAGGCCTAGAACCAAAACCAAAACAAAGATATCTCTGAATGTATACCAGAAAAGGAAAAGGAACCTTCCTCAATAAGGCCCGACAGAAAATGGACTTCGTTTTTTCCCAAGCTGAAAAGAGGTCAATCGACCTATTCAACTTTCTCCCCAAGACAAAATATTAGAACAAATAACGATGATGCACTAATAATTGATATTCAAGAAATGCTAGGTTCATTCAACGAGATTATGTCTTCCATGTTTAATCAGGTTAAATACGACGTTAGTGCTTAAGTGGCGTGAAGAATAACAAACGAAAACTTCAGCCTATAACTCATGTGCCAAATCGCTGCGGCACGTACACACTTAGAAATCACCTTTACCAACGATAAAAAACGAAAACAGTATGCCGCCGAGGGCACCGTTATATTTAACAAGACTTACTACGGATACATTCCGACTGATGGCAGAAAATCCTTTCTACTGGTCAGGTGCCGCAATGTACCCTTAGGTAACAAAAATGAGGTTTCAGAGGCTCTACTGGTAGCCTTTGAAAATTTCAGAAAAATTGCCGCTATCAAACCTCTCATGATCGAAGGCACTCCCTACCTGACAGATCAATGGGTGGTCATCTTTGAAACAACCGATGACCCGGAACTAGAAAAGCACCTACCACGATTCACCTACGTTTGGGAAAATAAGGTTTCTACTGAATGGAAATCTGCCCCAAAAGTTTGCTACTTTTGCGACCAGGAAGGTCACATAAAAAAAGACTGCATCCAATTTAAGAAATCTATTGAATCTAGACAAAACACACGCAGGAATAAGAACCTGGGAAATGTGGACAACAGCCCAGTAGAGGAAATGGACACGGAGCTTTCAATAACTCCTCCCCAGAACGAAAATACCACAAGCCTAACACCCTCTTTGGAAAATGAGGTAACAATGGAGGAAGCAACAAAGACCATCCAGATGGCGTTTTACCGGAAAAGAAACAGCAGGACAGGTATCACCGCAGGTGGGGGAGAAAAACTAGGTAATACCAAAGGAGGCAGTTCCCCAGTCAGTGCGACCCCCTCTAGTGGTGCGGGCGATCTGGCCCAAACCAGTGAACCACTACGTGACGAATTAGCCGGGGCATACACTGACCCCCAGAACAACTCGGGCTCCTTAACACAAACAACCACATTATCAGAACCATCAGTGAAGGCTACAATTAACACTAACCCACCTGAAAATGATGGCTTCACCATAGTCACCTACAAACGTCCGACTCCCACAAGGAGTATAAGCAACAGTACAACGAAGCAGTTCCAAGTAAGAATGTCCTCCTATAGCGATATAAGAGGACGGGTTCTCCCGAACCGTATCTGGCCCAAAAGGGTTCATACCTTTTACGTACATATGTCTATTAACCAAAGAATAAAAGTAGCTACGCTTAACGTAAAAGGACTAATTAATGCAAATAAGAGACAAAATACATTCACCTTCCTAAAATCATATAATTTAGACATTATCATGTTACAAAAAACAAATTTGAAAGACGCAAAGCTTAGAGACTTTTTAAGTCAGCAATGGCAGTATGCATCCATTTGGTCTAGTAAGACTGCCATTTTAGCAGGAAACAAAAAAATCGAATTTATAGATTCTCTGTGATAACGGTTAAGATACATTACCAGAGGAGGACATTTAGGATAACAAATGTGTATGCACCTCCGTGCCCAGAAAATAGAATCAAATTCCTTGAGGATTGGTCACCACCAAGAGAGGAAGAATTAATTGAAATCGTCAGAGGTAACTTCAATACCAACATCTCCCCTGACAAAAATAGAGTCAGCCAAGCTCCTCAATAGTACGACCCCACTAGAAAGACTTTACAAAAAAAGATGAAAAATTTTCACAACGCAAATGATTTTTCAGAAGACCCATTTTTGACTTACTTTCAAAATACCAGAAACAATGGCAGAATGGGAACCTGCATAGACTACATTTTCATAGATAGAAACTTCGGACATAATATTTCTGGTATTAAAACTCGCTTTGGCAACTCTGACCACCTATAAATAGAGTGTTCGCTTTCCTTCGGACCAATCAAGAGACACAGTGTGCAGTGGCGGTTTGACAAAAATTGCTTCCGGAATGTCAAGTTGAGTCAAGAAGTTATAGAGGAAATCGAGAACCCTGGATCCATACAAGATTAGGACGGTTAAAACTGAACATTCAGTCAATAATCAGAGCCTTCCGCAAACCAAAGTCCACGGAGACAAAGCTAGAAGGACTCTACAAAAAGTTAACGCACTTAAAAATAGCCCGGTCCAAAAATCCAGAATGGACACACTTAGATGAACAAATAACAAACCTGACGAATCTCATTGAGGAAGAAAACTCTGATCTCACAAATAAATGGCTTCTCAGGTCCAAGACCAGATGGATCGAAAAAGGAGAAAAGTCAACAAAGTATTTTTTTGCAAGGTACAAGTCGAGACAAAACCAAAACAAACTAAATGAGATCAAGGTTCCTAACAACGGAATTTAGAAAACATAGATGTCCTGAAGCATATATAACATTTCTTTACACAAATCTACACTCTAGAGTTCATAGATAGATTGGAAGCAGAAAAGTTTGTAAAGGATCTCCCTGCGGTCACAGATGCATTGAACAATGATATGCTTAAACCCATAACCGCAGAGGAAGTTTCACAGGTTATTTGTTCTCTTCCTAATAACAAATCTCCCGGAACAGACAGGCTCACCTACGAGTTCTACAAGCTCACAAATGAAACAATAACCCCGGTCTTAGTGAAGGTTTTCAACAAGGTCTTAGAAGGAGGTTCCATGCCAATATCCTGGCATAAGAGCCTAATTACGCTAATACCAAAAAAGGGTGAGGATCTATCACTTGTGAAAAATTGGCATCCCATCTCAATGGTCAACGAGGACACTAAAATCTTTATGAAAATTCTGGCAGATAGAATGAATGAAATATGTAGGGCAGTTATACCGGAACACCAACAAGGTTTTATCAAGGGCAGGCTCATAGTCGACACCGCCATGGATATAATGACCACCCTACAAAAGTCACGTGACTCAACCAACCGTTCAGCATTGGATTCTACTGATCGACCAGGCTAAAACTTTTGACAGAGTCAATCATGATTTTTTCATAATGGAGAAGATGAAATTTGACAAGAGAATTATAGAATTGATAAAAGGCCTTTTTAAAAACCAAGCGGCCCATATCATTGGAGGGGGCTCTATATCTTCTCCATTCATAGTGGGGTGGGGGTGAGACAAGGGATCCCCTTTCTCCCTTGCTCTACATACTTGCATTCGAACTGCTTCTTCTGCAGATAGACAAGAAGATCAGGGGTATACCCTTGGGACCAAATTGTTCATTTAAACTTACAGCTTACGCTGATGACCTTTCCCTGGGAATCGGTTCTCATTCAGACTGAGAAACTTCCGTTAAAATGCTTGAGGACTACGAGAAAGCCTCAAATGCCAGAATAAACAAGAAAAAAACCAAACTAGTCCCTCTTACGCCCTCTGCAGAAGTTGTAAACCTACCAGGGAAAGAACTTTACGAGAAGGTCCCTGAACAAACCTCCTTCAAAATCCTAGGCTTCGAAGTTTTGAGAGATGGCTCTCTAAAGAAAGGACTTTGGGAGGAAATTATTAACAAAATAAAGGCTCAAATAGAAAAATTAAATGCGAGAAATCTCTCATTTAAAGGGAAGATAATGTTGGCCAAGTCCCTGGTTCTTTCTAGAATGTGGTACGCTGCCTACATTCTTCTTCCTAAAAGAAAACACATATCCGCGATTAATGACCTCATCTCAAACTGGATAAAACACAAATCCAAGTTTCTCTCCAAATATGCCATATTCCAAAACAACACCGACGAAGGCGGATTGGGTGCTCTGGTCATCCAGAACATGTTAAATGCACGACTCATAATGATTTGGAAGCATTTATGCACAAGTAGCGCTACTTGGGCCTGTCACGAAAGAAACGTAATTTCAGGGGAGATTAGGTCCAAAAGGAATCTTAGTGTTTTACAAGCGCTAAAGTCAACCCCAATCAGTAAGAAGGCCTGGCTAAAAGAATGAAGGGGACACATACACACTTGGATTAAATTAGGTGAGGACATTTCAGCGACGTGCAACTGGCCGTGTACACTGGAAGCTTTGGCAATTGGCAAAACAAACGGTCAGGAGATGACAGTCAAATAGATAGTGCGGCGATTAAATACAATAAGTTGCAGAATCAGCATAACTTCGGACAATAACCAACCGGACAATTTTAGTTGGCTAAAAACAAAAGAGCACATTAACAAAAAACTGGACATTTGCTTGCAGATGTACCACGGGCCTTACCTCTCGGGTACTGAACACGACACCTTGACTCAGAATACAGAGCTGATTGCATATGGTATGTCGACACCAGACAAACCATCGAACCTTTCGTAATCGAATGTGACCTGAGTAAAGAAATATGACAAGTTGCCTACAAGAAGATAGAAAGTACAGTGGGTACGTACGTCTCCTCCATATACCTCCCAAGAAGCTCTTGAAGCCGGTAACATAAACGAGAATACGAAACAGCAAGCTGCACAGTGGCTCATATTCAGGTAATATACACAATATGGTGCTTATTCGCAAAAGCCAAATGGGGGGAGAGATAATATCTAGAACCGGAGCCATACGGCAAGCTGAGTTCCAGCTCAAAAAAAAACTCCGGCAGTTACATTTCAATTTGGGAGAGAAATCCCCAAAATAAAACAAGTTTATAGTTCTTTAAAAAACTTTATGTAGTCAAGAACATGTAAAATTGTAATAGTCTTAATAAAGAGCGCCAACTGCGCCTTAGTCATATGACTGAGAAATTTAAAAAAAAAAACCAGCATAGCAGCAATAATGTTAAACTAGCTAAAACCAGGTCAACTATCGTCTACTAGAGAACTTAGTTGGGATGAAAAGGTTGAACAAGAGCTTGAAGCTCTAAAGGACGTTACAAGCTGATTAAATAACATACAAGGAGGAAACGTAAACCCGTTTACACCTCTAGTGCTAGCAGGTGACAAAGGCGCAAATGAACTAGAAACCTCTGAAATCAATAATGAAACTAGGCAACAGGTGACACAGGTACAAGAGTTAGAAGAACCCAACGAGATAGGAACAGAAGGCACAACGAATATTTCTAGATTTGAAAATGAGAATGAATGGATGAAAAATAGTCAGGCCGGGAACCTGTAACTCAGGATAGAAAATGGTCCTCCTTCTTCCCTTGTTTACGAAGAGGGCAGTCAACATATTCGACGTTATCTCCAAGAAGAACGATCAAAACAAAGAATGAATTCACACTAATAATTAATATTAGTGGTATACAATCCTCGTTTAATGAGGTTATGACCTCGCTTTTTGACTCAGTAAAATACGATATCAGTGCGGCGAAACAACATCTCATCAGAGGCAAACGTACGCACCTGGAGGTGACATTTATTGATGCAGAAAAACAAAAACACTACGCAGCAAAAGGTCTAACCATCCTAAACTGAACATACTTTGGCTATATTCCTATGGACGAAAGGAAATCTTTCTTACCGATTAAATGCCGTAACGTACTATTAGGCAACAAATCAGAGATCTCGGATGCATTGTTTGAAGCATTCGAAAAAGTAGGGCCAATCGCCTCCATCAAGCCACTGCTAATCGAGGGGATGCCATACATGACGGACCAATGGATCATCACTTTTGAAACTACAGATGATCCGGAATTTGAAAAAAAGATCCCGAGATTCACCCACATGTGGGATAACAAGGTTACCACTGAATGGCGCACAGTGACCAAAGTGTGCTACTTCTGCGAGTGTGAAGGTCATATCAAGAAAAGTGTAAACAACTCCAAGACTCAATTAAGCTAAGAAATGCGCACCGGGAATATAAAAAGAAAAAAGAAGCAGAACTTAGCAGTACCTGGAAGCAGTGTTGTCATGGGACACAGACACAGACGGAGGACAGCCCGGGACGGGACGTCCGGGACATGTCCGCCCAGAATTTTTTTTGTCCCGAACATTTTGCGACTCAACACGTGATCATCTACCAATAAAATTCGTATAATTCCGCAATTTGATTGCTTTTACCCGGCGAACATGTATCATGTTGGGACATTATTGCGGACATGTCCCGGACTGTCCGCATCCCTGAAAAATCGGTGGGACAATGTCTGTGTACAACACTGCCTGGAAGGCTAGAATTGACCAGCACGAGGTATTAACTCCGAATAAGGAAATACCCACGGAAAATAATGAACAAGTTTTGGTAGCACAACACTGGAAACAGGTTCAGGGCACAAGCATCGTCGATACCAAAGTAGACATGATTGACGAGGTGGGGGAAGGATTTACCCAAAAGGAAGATCTGACTGCAGAGTCCATGAGTATGGAACAAGATAAGCATGAAGAAGTGACAGAAGAGGTCACACAAGCTGAAACAAACAATGGCACTACAAAGAAGGTCGGAATAGACCTTGAGGTTACCACGCAAATTTCAATGAATGAAAAGCAGGAAACAACATACGTGAGAGATGGATGATCTGGCAGTTTGGAATATGGTAATATGTCTCCAGAAACAGGGCAGCAGGCTCCAGGTTCCTGTGCGTGATGAATTAGCAATTGCTCAAAAACGTTACAAAAACAATGCTGACAAGGGTCGTCAAGCAAACCCATCATACAAACAGGGAGACAAGGTTTGGTTGTTGCAGCAAAATATTCACACCACTCCAGTGTTAGCACTTGGTATATGTCTATATTTTTTAAAAAATTTGGACTATGTCCAAACCTATATATATGTCCATGTCTATAATTTACTATGTCCATATTTGTCCATATTATTTTTAATATGTCCAAATGTCCATATTGGCCAACACTGCACCACTCAGCCCTCTGAAAAGTTGGATTACCGCCGCCTTGGACCCTACACTATAATAAAACAAATTAATCCGGTTACTTATTGTCTGGCCTTACCCCCTACACTTAAAATCCACAACACATTTCATGTATCATTATTGAAACCCTATACTCACAACAGTATTCCAGGGAGGGAACCTGAACCACCTCAACTAGTAGTAGTGGACAGAGAAAATGAGTATGAAGTTAAAGATATTCTTGACTCTAAAATTATTAGACGGAAGTTACACTACCTGATCGAATGGAAAGGGTGCGATATTGGAGAACGTTCTTGGGAGCCGGAGGAGAACCTTGGTAATACAAGAGAAGCAGTGGATAAGTTCCACCGGGTTTATCCTAACAAGCCTAAGCCTAAGCCTAAGCCTCAACGAGCAGGAAGGGGCTTTTAAGGCGGGAAAACTGTCATGATCAAGATTGTCACGATTGAGATCTCAATCAAGATTGTCACGATTGAGATTACGATTATAGTCATGTGCACACGTGATTGAACGATTGTGATCCCGATTGGACTCATGGGATCAATGTCGTTCGGGTTATGAAGAGATTACAATGGAATGAGGTAATAGTTAGTATTCGATGTGTAAAGAGTTAGTTAGTCGTTCAATGTGCATTACAAATGTAATTAGTAAGAAGTAGAGAAAAGTAGTATAAATATGCACCTTGCAAAAATCGTTGCTCTTTAGTTTGCTTAATAAAATTACAACTGTTCCTTTTTTCTATACAAACTATCGGTCTTGTTTCCTATTTGTTATAGTTTGAAGCATTCGAAAAAGTAGGGCCAATCACCTCTATCAAATTACTGCTAATCGAGAGGATGCCATACATGACGGACCAATGGATTATTACTTTTGAAACTACAGATGATCCGGAATTTGAAAAAAAAGATCCCGGGATTCACCCACGTGCGGAATAACAAGGTTACCACTGAATGGCGCACAGCAACCAAAGTTTGCTACTTCTGCAAGGGTGAAGGCCATATAAGAAAGAGTGTAAACAACTCCAAGACTCAATTGAGCTAAGAATGCGCACTGGGAATATAAAAAGAAAAAAGAAGCAGAACTTAGTGGTACCTGGAAGGCTGGAATCGACCAGCACGAGGTATTAACCCCGAATAAGGAAATACCCACAGAAAATAATGAACAAGTTTCGGTAGCACAACAAAGGAAACAGGTTCCGGACACAAGCATCATCGATACCAAAGTAGACATGATTGACGAGGCGGGGGAAGCAGTGTCTGAAATTGGGTTGCGGAATCTGCAAACCACAACATATTTTAAAGTTTTGCAAATAAAACTTATTATGCATGTGCAGAATCTGCAAATAAATTTTCCAAATTTCCGCAAAATCCCGCATATTATTTTCAAATAATACGTATTCCGCAAGTAAGATATTTAATTTACTTGTGGGTTTTATAATACTGGATTAATACCAGATTAATAATATACAGATTTTAGTTGATAATATTGGCTTCTAACAGTCTATTTTAAGGTTAATTTTTTTAATACCCGTTATGATTATCTGTTAATCAGTTTTTATTATTTATATATCGATATTAGCCAATACATTAAAATTATTATACATATAGATACAAACTTATTTATGTCACTAGTTATATCTCAATTATGCTTTATCTTATAAACCGATATTTATATAGAACGTAACTAAGTGAAGTCATAAGTCTGCATCTATATATGATTCTGCTTAAATTGGTCAGTTCGTGCTTCAAACCCCGAACGAACACTGTTCTGAAGCACACACAAAAACTAGGTTTCAAACTCTGCTTTAATTTTAAAACTTACCAATTGGAGTACTAATGATTCTCAAGCCGGAATGCCAATTTTATAATACTAGTTTAAGGGCAATTTATATTACGTATGTACGTATGTAGTTACCTTAACAAGTTGTTGAATCGGTTCTGACTAATCTCAACAATGACCCAGACCGTACTTGATAACTGTGGATGCCAATCAAGATAAAACCTGTACAATATGCAAATTTAAAAGTCACGCTCCAACAATCTCAATGCAGAGTTGTGTGATACATTATATGAAGTTTAACCACGTTTTTGCCCCATTTTAAGCGTTATCCAATAGATTTACGATTTGTGGACACACATTACTTAACTTGCTATAGTAACCATTATACTGCATATCACACCGTTCATAAGTCTTATTTTTTTTTTTTTTTACAAATATCAACTTCTAAAATTTAGAGTGGGAATATTATTATTATTATTTGTAAAATTAAACTATATTTATTTGTTCTTTAAATGCACTGTAATAACAATAGTTATTATATGGGGTTTGTGATTTCAATTACGATCCATTTAAGAGATAGTATTTTAAATCATTAATAAAACTGATTAACAATAGCGATAGTTATTATTATGGGCTTTGCGATTTCAATTACAATCTATTTAAGTACAATTGTAATTGACAATAAAATAGCTAAAATAAAATAATGAAATAATGAAAAATTACTGAATGAAGGAAAATATGTAAAATTAAGCAGCAATATAATTAATTCCATAAGTTAGTTTAACACAACTATTTTTTTTATTTTTGCTAACATGTAATGCATTCTAGTTGCGGAAAAAATAATTATTTTTGAATAGCGCAAATAAAACTATTTAATTAATTGCAGCGCGCAATTAAATAAAAAATTGAATTTCAGACACTGGTGGAAGGATCTACCCAAGGAAGATCTAACTGCAGAGTCCTTGAGTATGGAACAAGATAAGCATGAAGAAGTGACAAAAGAGGTCACACAAGCTGAAACAGACAATGGCACTATAAAGAAAGTCAGAATAGATCTTGAGGTTACCACGCAAATTTCAACGAATGAAAAGCAGGAAACAACATACGTGAGAGATGAGCTGTCAGTTTTGGGATATGGTGATATGTCTCCAGAAACAGGACAGCAGGTTCCAGGTTCAAGCACTGCTCCGATAGAAAATGGAAATAAAGAGAACGACGATGGTTTACCACAGTTAGTTACAAAAAACAAAGAATGGAAATGAAAGAAAATTAGGAAACTCAAGGGTATCCCCATAAGGTCAAGCTCGGGGAAGGAGAAACCCCCACCGAGGATAATTGACCTCAAAACCCCTTTTACTAATTTTAATGTCCCAATTTAGTGAGGTTAAAATAGCAATACTGAATGTAAAAGGGCTGAATGACAGAGACAAATGTAGTAATACACTAGTATTACTTAAAGCATATCACTTAGATTTTATCATGTTACAAGAAACTAATCTGAAAGACGAAAAGACTAGAAACTTTCTAAAAGCACAGTGGAGTTATGACTCCATCTGGACAGAAAAGACAGCTATCCTTGCAGGTTGTAAGGAAATAAAATTTAAAAATGTAAGAACCTCCCTAAAGGGAAGAATAATAATGACAACATTTGTATACAAAAAGCAAACATACAGACTAACAAATGTATATGCTCCTCCGAGAATGAATGAGCGAGCAACTTTCATGCAAAATTGGGTCCCACAAAGAGAGGATGGTATGATTAATATCATAGCCGGAGACTTCAATACAAATATCAATCCAGAGGTCAATAGAATTAGTCAGGCCAACTTACAAAGCGCCATTCGTTACGTTCTATCAAAACACTAAAGACAATAATTCTATGGTGGACGAAAATAACGGACAACTAATCTCAGAAGTGGTGACACGCTTTGGGAACTTGGACCACCTCCTCTTGGAATGCACTCTACAAACCAAAAAAGGTCCCAAAAAAGCAGGTCAATGGAAATTTAAGGAAAGCTGCTTTAGGAACCCCTTACTTACAAAGGAGGTGCAAGAGGAGTTACAGGATAAAAAATCAGTGCTGGACTGGAACCTATGTAAAATCAATATTCAATCTATTATAAGGGCCTTTAGGCATCCGAAGTCACAAGAAAGCAGAATTGCATAGCTAAATAAAAGGATTTTTGCACTGAGAGAACGAAGAGCTAGAACAGGTGTAAACAGACAGTTAGACACTCAGTTGGAAGAATTAAAGGTACAGATAGGAGAGGAAACAGCTTTGCTATCAGAGAAATGGCGGTTGAGATCTAAGGCAAAATGGATAGAAGAAGGAGAGAAGTTGACTAAGTACTTTTTTACAAGGTACAAATGCAGAAAAGCACAGGATAGTGTAGATAAAATTAGGATCCCTGCAGGATTAAATAATGAAAAAGATGCAGAAATATATAAAAAAGAAGGAATAAACAGAGAGGCAGCGGAGAAAATAACTGCGTCGCTTCCTCAGATGACGGAGCACATGAATAAAAACTTAACTCGAGAAATTACACAGGAGGAAGTTAAGACGGTCATATGAAGCTTGCCAAGAGGTAAATCTCCATGCACAGATGGATTGACGTATGAATTCTATAAAGCTACGGAAGAAAGGGTAACACCGATTCTAACAAAATTTATTTAACAATGTATTAAAAGAGGGAGAGATGCCTAGCTCCTGGCATAAAAGTTTAATTACTCTTATCCCAAAGAAATCTGAAGACTTGGAGTTAGTAAATAACTGGAGACCAATCTCCCTAGTGAACAGCGATGTGAAAATTTTTATGAAAATTATCACAGAAGGCTGAATGGTATTTGCAAACAAATTATACTGACACACCAACAAGGCTTTGTAAGAAATAGACTAATCACGGATGCAGCAATGGACATTATTACCACCCTGAGAGGAAAGCATTAGCCTAATCAAGAACTTTGGCGGCTGTTTGTGGATCAAGCAAAAGCATTCGATAGAGTGGAACATGAGTATCTAGAGCTAGCATTAAGGAAAATGGAGTTCGAGTCACAAATGAATAATGTGGTTCTGAACCTATTTAAGCATCAAGAAGCACATATAATCAAAGATGGCGAGTTCTCAGAGCCATTTAAAGTAGGGAGAGGAGTGAGGCAAGGGGACCCACTCTCGCCCCTGTTATGTGCTGGCCTTTGAGCCATTACTAGAACTTATAGAAACGAATATCCGGTGTATACTGGTAAAACAACAACATTTTAAACTGGTGGCTTATGCGGACAACCTGTTGATAGGGATGGGGTCCAGATCAGATTGGAAGGAGGTAGAACGGTTGTTCAGACTTTACGAATTGGTCTCCAACACAAAAATAAACAGGGACAAGACAAAGCTCGCCTGCTCACTACAAATGCAAGAAGAGTTGCAATAGGGAGTGGGACATAATACAAAAAGGTCGGCGAGCCAAAAACAATAAAAATCTTAGGGCACGACCTGCATATAGATGGCACATCAAGTCTCGTATAGAGGGAAAATTCTGGTAGCAAAGACTCTAATTCTATCTAAAATATGGTACGTGGCATACCTGCACCCCTGAAAAAAAAGCAGATGGCAGAAATCAATGGGTTAATTTCATAGTGGATTAAAGGCAAGTCCAGAGTGTTGCCAAGATTCGCGACTTTCCAGAAACCCATTGAGGAATTTGGATTAAAAGCACTAGCCGTTAAAGAAATGTTGGAAGCAAGAATGATAATGGTGTGGTTGGGGCTTATCACGAAACAATCCTTCTGGGTGAGAGCTGAAAGGGAAAGAATTAACAGGGCTTTGAAAAATAAAAAAAGCATAGATGCCCGCCAAGAGTTAAAAATGGATGAAATAAAATCAAGTAGTTGGCCTAGTGAGTGGAAGCCATACCTGTTAGCGTGGCGGTGCGCAGAAGGCAAGATAGGGTCTAACGAAAACTGGCCCTGGCAGTTACATGAGATAAGATTAGGGACAACAGACAGTACTGAAATTACAGTCAAAAAAGTGATTGTGCTGTATAGAAATGGAAAGATATAGGCCAGGGTAGAGAAATCTGGTGGAGCCCTGAAACTGTACGCCTGGCTAATGCAGAAAAAGGTTCTCAATAAAAAAGTAGACATCCTGTGGCGCCTGTACCATAGGTCCTTACCTTTGGGGTACCGGTTGAAGCACTTGGACCCAGAATTAGAGGATTGCCCATGGTGCACAGGAGAAGCACAAACAATTGAACATTTTATGCTAGAATGCAGGATGGCCAGAGAAATATGGGGGATTGTGTATGGTTTGCTGGACACAACAACAGCAGAAATACCACCGACAAATTTGGAGGAAATCTTTACAGCAAAAAACATCTGAATAGAAGAACAAAAAAAGCGGGTTTGTGGCTTCACATTAACGCAATATACGAAATATGGTGTATATACACTACAAAAAGATGGGTGAAGATAATGAGCTAAACGGTGGAGAAACAGAAGCAGTAAAAGCTTGAGTGAAAGCTAGAGGTCTTAACCGGGTCAAAAAATAGTGACCCGGATTAAACCTGACCCGAAATTTTTTGACCCGGGTTGTGACCCGGGTCAGATAGCTTATATAAGTTTTTTTTTTTTCAAAACGCATCTAAGTGTACTTTATTTATATACATATTAATTTACAAAATTATACAGTAAGTTCTATGAAGTCAAGAACGTTTTTGCTGCTACCCGGCTTTTTGCAGCCTTTACGGCCAAGGATTCTATATAAAAGGTTAATTCAAATTTTAACTTGATCCTAATTATCATCAGCAAAATAAATATACAAAATCTTTCGAAAGATATTGCATGCCGAAATCTTTCAAAAGAATTGCGATTGACGCGAAATCTTTCGAAATATGTGCAATCTTTCAAAAGATTTCGGCATGCATTTCTTTCAAAATATTTCGAAATAAATTTCGAAATATTTCGAAATATATTGCAAAATACTGCGAAATACTGCGAAATAGGCCAAATAAAAAAATGCAAACCTCTATCTAATTATCACTTCAGGGGTCGCAAGAGGTAATATTTCGCATATTATCGTTTAAATCTGCAATATTTTGCAATATTTCGCAAAATTTCGAATTTTTTTTAAAATTTTCGCAATTGAATATAAAATTTTATATTTTTTATTTATTATTATATAAATTACATTTTTAAATTAAATATATATTTTTAATTAATATTATATATTTTATTATAATAAATGCATATATAATTTATTAATAACTTTATTTTTTAAAAAAATTTAAAAATTACAAATATAAAGCAAAATAATAATACAGTCAACCCTCCATAAATGCAACTCGTAGGGACAAACCTACAACGTGCATTTAGGGAGGTTTGCATTTAGAGAGAGCCAATTAAATTGCAGCTTTAAAAATTTGATCATTAAGTTTGTATAACTTCTACTAAAACTGTATAAACTATCTTAAATACTAAAATTTGATTGGCTACGTGCATTTAGGGAGGTGAGTGTAATATAAAATGTTATTCAAGAAAACGTGCATTTACAGAATATAGAATGTGCATTTAGCACTAATAACATCTTACGGAATAGGAAAAAACGTGCATTTAGAGAGGTATTGCAATTATGGAGGTTGCATTTATGGAGGTCCGACTGTAGTAGCATTATTTGTATATAAAAAAAACAAACCAAAAAAAAAGTTTTACGCGTCATAATCAGGTTCTTGTTCTTCATCGGATCTATAATCTAAATTTTTTGTCAAAGTTGTAGATCTTTCATCTTTTTAAATATTCGAAAATTTCTAAAATTTGAACACAATGCAAAAAATTGCAAATTTTTAAGAAATTTTAAATATACTCACCTTTTTTTAGCCTTTTTGTTGCCTAAAAAATATTTTTTCAAATAAAAATTCAATTTAAAAATTTAAAAAAAATTTTATATTTTAAAATATAAACTTACTTTTTTGGAGGATTGCGAAGGTCGTTTGAGATAATTAGACGTATTCTATAAATTTTTTAAATGTTTAAAATAATTATAAAAAAAATGTGATAATATTTCTATATAATCTATGTATAAATATACTCGTTCGAATTCTTCTAATTGTTCTCCAACTTCTTCTGGTTCGTTTTTTTCTTCTAATTCTTCTGGTTCGCTTCTTCTTCTATATCCTCCGAAACTAATGTCGAAAATGAATCACGTTGTTCTAACATTCGCTTTATTTCAAAAAATTGAACAAATTTTTAGTAAATAATAATAATACTAATAATAATAATAATAATAATAATAATAATAATAACTTGATATCTTTCAAGATCTTCTTTAATGATATCTTCAGAAATCATTAACTTTTCGTAGTTTTGGCTAAGAATAGATTTGCATACTGCCATTGCGTATGCAGTCTTGTGGTCAGTTGTTTTTCTGGCGGGCCAAATCCTATTTAAAATTCGAACAACGTAAGTATCATTTTCATCAGAACTATTCGCAACTCTTGCAAAAAGAAACTTAAAACAATTCTTCGTCTTTTTCGATCTCTTCCAATTCAAAACTTCTTCAGGTTTCGCCTTGGTGTTAATAGGGTCTAAAGATTACCAAAAATAGAAAACATAGAGTCTTTAGGTTTAGTGGTTAAAGTGCTTCGCAACAATCTAACTTTTTCCAAAAGCTAAAAATTTTTTAAAATAGAAAATAATAACGTATTTAATATTTTCGAATATATGCGAAAATTGCAAACATTTTTCGAATTTATTCTAAAATATTTAAACATTTTTCGAATTTATTCGAAAAATGTTTAAATATTTTCGAATAAATTCGAATATTATTAAAAAAAAAATAAATAAATTTTTACAGGTCCATGAAGATTCTTCGCATAATAAGCCTTCCAATCTTTCTCCGACAATCTTCGCATGAATTCACGACTATGCTCCCTAAAATAGTCCTCCACTCCTCTTTTGAGTTCTGCATCCGTAGGATAGATGGAGTTGTCTAACAACTCATTGGCAATTCCTTTAATGCTTTGCTAATTATAAAAAAATTATTAGAATAAAATATAAAAAATTAAAATAAAATATAAAAAATTAAAGAGGTTTGCTATTTATCGCCTGCGGTGATCATTGCCGGCATCATGTGATCGAGTTCGACCAATAAAAATTAATAAATTTTTAATTTATCATTATTAAATTTATTTCAGTATTTATAGAAAATATTATTAATTTTTATTAAATTTGAATCATAATTACATAACGAACGTAATAATTATTGCGTGACAAATATAAATCACGACAGATTATTATTACTAAGCCCATCCTAAATTTTTACCCTTATCCTAACCTTAACTAAATTCTACACCACGCAACCTTAACTAACTAATCTTAACTAACTAACCTTAATTAGAGAAACGCAGATGTTAGTATATGAACGAAAGCACCGACTAACAGAACTATAACAATTACGAAATGCACTGAAACCGTTACCTGAAACCCCAAAAAGCGAAATGTGTAAGTTAGTAGCGATAGTAAACGAATCGAAACCGAACTAAGCCCATTCTAAATTTCACCCTAACCTTAACCCTAACTAAATTCTACATCACGTAACCTTAACTAACTAACCTTAACTAGAGAAACAAAACCGTTCCTGAAAACCCCAAAAAGAGAAACACGAAAGTTAGTAGCAATAGTAAACGAATCGAAACCAAACTAAGCCCATTTTAAATTTTACCCTAACCCTAACCCTAACTAAATTCTACACCACGTAACCAACCTTAACTAGAGAAACAAAACCGTTTCCTGAAAACCCCAAAAAGAGAAACTCGAAAGTTAGTAGCGATAGTAAACGAAACGAAACCGAACTAAAGACGCAATCAATAAAAGATGGTCCAAATGGACGAAGCATCAACTAATGCACCAGCCATTACCTGAAAGTACTAAAAAAGAAAATTATAGGAATAAACGAAAAGAAAAAACACTGAACAAAGGTGTTCACGAAGAAAGACGTATTAAAATGAATGAAGCACCAACTAATGATGCCAGCGACGTATACCAACGACGAAAAGTATTGGACAGCTACCTGAAAAACCTAAAAAGAAAGAAAACTGAAAGTTAGTACTTTACCAAAAAATAAACGAACCGAAAAAAACACTGAATTAAAGACAAAGTCGTGCCGAAGTAGATAAAGCACCGACTAAAGACACCAACGTACTCCAAACGGCACAATACACTAGAATTAAACTGAGAAACAAAAAAAAAAAAGAAAGACACATGTAGGTTAAAATCAAGAGTAATGAAAAAAAACAACACCGAACTACAAACCAACAATGAAAAACATACCGAAATGAACGAAGCACCTTCTAGCAAAAATTAGTAGTAGCGACAACGCCAACTACGATACTAGCGACAGCACCAACGACAATGACTTCCTGTAATACCCGAGACTGGACTTAAAAAGCACAAACAAAATTGCTAAAAAAAAACTACAGTTAGTAAAAAAGACAGAAAAAAAAGAAAACTATATAAACAAAAAAATAATACTTATTTATATGACGATCTGTGCAACCGGCGATGATACGTAGTAATTTTGTTATTAATAATATTTGATATTTAATAACTTTTGAACTACTGGACCAAATTTGATGATTCAACTATCAAAATGATCCTCTTAATTAGAGGGTTCTAGTGAGTCCAAAATTGTTAAAATTCAATCAAAGGATCCTGTGATTGGAATAGATTTGTATTACTATAAAGTTCTATAATTTATTAAATAATTATAACCCATTTATAGCAACACAAATTTATTTCGATCTTAGAATCCTGTAATTGGGTTTTAACAATTTTAGGCTTGTTAGAATCCTCTCATTGAAAGGATCATTTTGGTAGTAAAATCATTAAAATTGGCCCAGTAGATCAGAAATTATTAACAATTAAAAATTAATTTTTATTTGTTAATAACTTCTGATCTACTGGGTCAATTTTGATGATTTTACTACCAAAATGATCCTCTTAATGAGAGGATTCTAACAAGCCCAAAATCGTTAAAATCCAATCACAGGATTCTGCGATGGAAATAAATTTGTGTTGCTATAAATGGGTTATAATTATTTAATAAATTATATAACTTTTATAGTAATACAAATCTATTCCGATCACAGGATCCTGTGATTGGATTTTAACAATTTTGGGCTTTTTAGAATCCTCTCATTGT
>QKWP01001429.1:14251-44215 GCA_003550325.1 Gigaspora rosea
AAAAAGTTTTGTTATTATATTTTACACCTGATTAATTAAACAGGTTAATTTTCAAAAAATTGTCAAATTGCCTGGTTTCTACTTTTGAAAGCCCATATAGAGCTAGCATTATGTGACGAAGTGCGAAAGGGTTTAAAATATTACTATTTTTTCATTTTTATTTTTTCATTATTTTTTTCAGGTTTAGTTTTTTTTTTTTGTTTTTATTTTTTTTTGACATTTTTTTTATTTTTTCATAAAAAATGTATAATAATATATAATAAAATGTATAATAATAATAATAAATAAATCATACTCTTTCCGCTAATCCTCTGTCCATTTTCGGCAATAAAAAAAAGGAATAATTAACAAAAACTGAAAAGAAAAAAGACCAAAAAGCTACTAAGAAAAAAGGAAGAAGAACTAAATTAACTAGGGGTTACTTAGTACACTTTGGAAAAAACAGAGCAATATAACAACTTATCAAAAAATTTGGGTCTTTTGGAAAATTTTTTACAAAAAGTGGGAATTTCAACTAAACCCTGAATCGCAGATTGCCTCCAACAACAACAAAAACACGTGATTAGCAGTACAAACAAAAACACCAAATAGGGAAAATAAACAAGTTTAACACGTAATATTTTTGGATAAACAAACTAACACGTAAAATTGATCGTAAACAAAGAGGATAGAAAATACATTAACAACAACAACAACAACAACAACAACAAAATAGATGGATAGTAAAATAAACCAAAATTTCAAGGCTAGAAAAATTTAAGAACATTTTTGGTAAACAAAAGGAGGAAAGAGAAGTTTTTTTTAGCGAAAACAAGGTGCTATTGCTTAAGAAGGATACAGACATTGCAAAATTTTTAGGGTTCGATCAGCCGCATATAATTACAGTGATACAAAATGTAATAGAGTTACACAGTTGGGCTGAGCACAAAGTGATACGTAAAGAACCAATCACGAAGCTAAAAATTGAACTACTAAATGAGAAAGATACAAGTATGAAAAAATCAAAACAACAGGCAAATACAAGAAAAGAAACAAATGTGGAAACTGAGAAATTAGCAAAACAATTACAAGAGAAAAAAGCTGCTAAAGGGGAAAAAAGAGCGTTTGGAGAGCAGAATGAAGAAAAATTGAACAAGATAGAGGATATTACACTAGAACAAAAGAAAATTAAAGCCTTACTACTTGAGTCGGAGTATAGAACCTTGGATTATGGACTAGAAGAAAAAAAGGCCAAGCAATAGCAAACAGTATCTAACACACTCAGGATACAGAATAGAGCGAACGAGAAGCGACAGAAAGTACGTGAAGATCTTTACAACTCTATGTGGGCATCAAAGGGTAACTTTATAGCAAGGAGTCAGAGTGAAAAATCGCAGTATCTTTTTACAATCTGGGACCTACCTGAAAAAGTGGACGCTAGAGTAATCAAAAAACATTTGGGTTTCTTTGGCAAAGCCATAGTTTTGGCTTGGCAGCAAGGATGAAAAACAAAAGCAGCCTATATTAAATTAGAAGTGGAAAACTAGCACAAGGAGGAAGTTCTAAGAAACAGCTGGTCCATACATTTAGATGAAGGCAGAACATATAGAACAACCCCAGGAAGATTTAATCTAAACAAATTAGAATTTAGAAACAAAAATAAATTAACAATCACGAATCTGCCCAGAAATGCAGTCGATACATTACTATTACACCAACTAAAAAAAATAGAAGCAAAGGCAGAACATGTTCTAAATAATTGTCATGGAAATCAAAAAGGCATAGCCCATATTTACTTCAGTACAAAGGCGAAATACAAAGCTGCACAAAGAGCAACGGTCTTTTATTGCAATACTAAATTGGAGTGGAAGTATGTAGATCAAGTGATAGCAAGTAAAAAAGATTGAAGCCAGGTGAAACGGAGTTGGATAAATAAAGGAAAAGCAAGAGAAGTTACAACTCATACTAGAAGACAAAACTGTAGGGAGGTACTAAATAACAGAAAGATTAGAAGTATAAATAGGATAGGAAAGGAGAATAGACAGGAGCAAAGTATAACTGCAGTTAGTATTGGAGAGAAAAAATACGAAACAAACAAGAACGGATACAAACCCCAAAAACCAGTAGATAATGAAAATTGGCAAATTCTAACGGAAATACTAAACAGACTATCCTTGTTAGAAAATATCGATAAGGGGACAGAGATCTCCTATCGCTCCTGAAAGTTGCCAAGGGCGTCTCTAAAAAGAAGAATAGGGACGTTTTCCTATCCAAACAAAGGGGGAGCTTGAGGATTCAACAGAAGGAAAGCAGAAGAAAAAGCAAGAAGAGTGAGAAAAGAGAAAAGAGAATAAAATGGAAGAAACAGAAGATGCTAATTTTAGTGTGCTAGGAATAGGTTTTCATAATGCAAATGGTTTGAAACCAAATAAGGGAAAATTAGATGCTATCGTCGATTTTATGAAGGAAAAAAAGATTTTTATAATGGGTATAGCAGAAGCGAATTTGTCAGAAAAGGAAGGGAAGTTTCTGTTAGAAGAGAATAAAAACATAAAGGGTTTTTGGTCGGCAGCAGAGAAAGGGAAGAAAAAAGGATCTGGTGTTGGAATTATAATAGATAAAAGATGGAAAAAACATATAGTTAAGTTAAACAGGGATAATCCGTATATTTTGGATTTGGTGCTAGACTTTAAGGGCCTTTTGATAAACATTATAGTGGTATATGTAGTGCCAACTAGTGTAGAAGTACAAAAAACTATATATGAGTACCTAAAAAAACGACTAAAAAGTATAGAAGCAAAGAAGAAAGAACAAAGATGTATAGTAGTGAGAGATTTCAATATAGATTTAAACCAAACAGAAAAATTTAATACAAAAGAACGAAAAGAAAAAGAAGAAAAGAAACAAATACACCAGTTTCTTAAAGGGAAAAGGTTTTTGAACGCCTTTTATGAGCCTGATTCCCCAGGGAACCGACATAGAGACGTAAGGAAGCACAGTCAAGAATCGACACTATCTGGGTAGATGATCGTTGGAAACAAAATATTTTGTTATACAAAACTAAAAATATGTTGTTCAGAACAGGCAGAAACCATCAAGCAGTACTCATGCAAGTAGAAACAGGTTTAAATATGCAAAAACGAAGCCAAGCAAGAAATAGAAGACTAGGAAAGAAAAGAATAGAGATAGATATCGAAAACGGCAACAAAAAGATGTGGGAAGAATACCAAGCCAAGCTAAACTTAGAACTAAAAACTAGAATCGTAAAAAGAAGCAAAGAGGAAAAGGACTTGGAAAAAAACTGCACAGAGCAGCAAGAAGTAGAATCAGAGTTGGAAAGTAAAACTCTGGACCAGATATGGGATATTATAGAGAACAGTATAAAAAGAGCGGTCTCAGTTGCACTTCCAAAAAAGAAGAGGACTCCTGTATTGGAAGATGTATTATATATAGATACAGATACAAAGAAGCTAAAAAAAAACATACGTATATTGGGTAAATGGAGCAGAAAGTTGAGGAAAAATAGAGAAAAGGCCCTGGCAGAGCAGGAGTTAAGGGAACTAGAAGTCTTTATAGTACGGTTAAAGGAGCGTTGGAAATTAGACATGCTAGATGACTACTCGGAAGTATATAAATCTTTAGAGATATGGTGGACAGTTCTGTCCAAAAGGTGGCAGTATGCTATTAAAAATGAAGAGGAAAAAAGAACCAGAGCCTGTATAAAAGCTAGATACGAAATGATAGTTAAAGGTCAAAGAGGCATGATAGATAGGTTGTTGGATTGGCCACAGAAAAGAATTCAAATAGACAGAGTAGTCAAATAAACGGAAGAAGAGGAAGAGGAATTAGTAAATGAACCGAAAGAAGTGTTAGAAAAAGTAAGAAGGCATTTTGCAGAGCAGTTTAGAAAACAGCAGTCCATGGCAGAAAACTTACCGAATAAAGGTTTCATCCGATAGAAGAAATAGAGCCATTCTGGTATGAACACTTATTAGAAAAGGTGTCATCGGACGAATGGGATGAAGCACTAGAACAAACCAAAAACAAATCAGCGCCAGGGATGTCAGGTATTATCTACCCAATGTTAAAGAAAGCTAGAGGCTATGCAAAAAATATTTTTCAGTATATGGCAAGTAGATGCCTAAAAGAGGGAAGTATGCCAAAAAAATGGAAACTCGACATGCTATATCCAATACCCAAGAAAGAGGAGTGGGGATATAGGTTAAACAATGTCAGACCCATCCTCTTATTAGAAACTTTTAGAAAGTCAGTTGTTAGGGTATTAAATAACAAACTTGGAACAATTCTTAAAAAAAGAGACATTTTAAAAGGAAAAAATTTTGTAGAATTGCAAGAAGAAGGCACAGCGGCACGATACATTTGCTAAACTGTATACTGGAAGATGCAAGGGAAAATAAAAAAGAAATCTGGATCTTGTTTCAAGATATGAAAAAAGCCTTCGATTCAGTAAATATCGAAATGCTACAGCTAGCATTAAAGCGTAAAAACTTCCAGCAGGAGCGGTAGATTTTATAATTAATTTATACAAAAACAGAGAAATTGAGGTTATAACTGGGGTAGGAAATACAGAGAAATTTATCACAGGGGACGGAATAGACCAGAGGGAGGTCATATGGAGTGTCTTCAATTAAAAGGGCCCATTTTTATATATATTTTATTTTGAGATATTTGAGTTTAATTATTTGTTTTGATTTTCGGACTGATCCGGGATCAATCAAATTTCACATATTGATTGGTTAAAGACGGCAGGTGACTATCGGGTAAACTCGTGACGTGTTGGCTCTACGCAGCCTCATGTAATTTTTCTTTTTACATTATCTTGATTTTTTATTATGTAATTCGACTTTCATTTATAATTAAAAAAAGTCAATCATGTCAAAATTTATATGAATTTAACGAAAACTCATTTTTCAAAAAAATGTAAAAATGGGCCCTTTTAATTGAAGACACCCCATATCACCCCTAGTATAGAAAATATTCTACGACCCACTTTTAGTAGAAATTCAAGAAGGAAGGAATAGAGGTTACAAAATGCAATTAAATTGGCCACTTAATTTGCAAAGAGGTGAAATAGAAGAACAAGAGCTGCAAGTGCCAGTCTTAGCATATGCGGACAACACTACATATTTGGCAAGAGATAAGTCTGAGTTAGAACGGATACTCGAAGTAGCAGAAGACTTCTACAGAGTAAATGATATAGAAATCAATAGTAAGAAGTCAGAGCTACTAGTCCTGAACACGTTTGACAAGACTACGACGGTACAAGAAGGTATAAAATTCGGACCAAAAAAAGAAATAATCCATGATAAAAAGAAAAAAGATCTAACGAGATTTTTGGGTGTATGGTTGTCTGAAAAACCAGAAGTCAGACAAACAGTTAGAATAGCCAAAGAGGAAGTTCTGACAATCGTTAAAGGAATCAAAAGGAAAAAGGCCTCTTTAGCACACATGGCATATTTAAACAATGTAGTGCTGCTTCCATGCCTAGAATACAGATTAAAGCACTGTATCCTGTCTCAAGAGAACTGTGAAAAGCTGCAGAGCTCTCTTCTAATGCTAATCAAAAATAAAGCAGGAATGATAAAGACAACTCCAAATTCAGCACTAATACACTCAAACATTGTTGGAGTTAAGTTGATTTGGCAAAATCAACTTGCTCATCACTTCACAGAAATAACATCTAGGCTGAATAACAAAAGTGATGTGGGACAAGCAGTGTGGCTAAGGCTAAACAGGTGTAGTTGAATTGTAAGAGCACAACATGTATACTAGGATTGGAGAAAGAAAGAATAGAGAAATGCAAAGTTAAAAATAATTTAGCCTGCAAAGTTGTGCTCGAAGCGAAAAAGTTAAATATTAGCTTCAGATCAGAGGAGCTAGAAGTGAAATGTAAAATAGAAGGAACAGGGACAGGGATTGTTAGCCTAGTTAAAGAAGAAGACTTGCAGAGTTTTCTTAAAGAAAAAAGGCTAAACATTTTTCTGCTAAAGCAAGTTTTGGATATAAAAAGTGAGAGAATGCTTACATGGAAGCAGGTTAGACAAATAAGAGGCGTGACGGCAAAAGGAAGAGCACCCAAGTGGTATTCAAACCTTGAAGTAAGCATTCTAGAAGACTTACATAGCAGGAAACTAAGAGCTCCACAAGAAAAAGAAAACTTCTTGCATATAAAAGCCAATTTAGAAACAATTAGTGAAGACAAGTAAAAACAAAAATGGCTAGTTTTAGGAAGAAGAAGTAATGAAACGGAGCTAGGAAGGATCATGAGCAAAAAGACCCAACAAGAGTTTCTCATAGAACATTGGAGAAAGGACTTAGTGAATAAGCAAGGCCTTGTTATAATCAAGCAGTATGGGGGCTGCGAACTAAAAAACAAAGAAGCTAAGCAGGGCTCTGGATGTCAAGCGAGTATAAAGGTCCGGGGTAAAAAGAGGGTACTAAACAAAAAGTGGTTGGAGAAGGCAGAGGTCTCTAACAAAAAATGTAAAAAGCTAAGTATCCACTGGGAGAACGTAGTAGAAAAATACCCTGAGATTATGGAAATAGAAGAACAGAGTTTAGTAGAGATACCTATAAGCACCGTTAATGAAGAGTACATGAAAGCTAGTATCATGGGACAAGAAGTAATAAGAAAACTAGAAAAGGTGGCAGAGAGGATAAGCTCATGGAAGATGATAAAGGTTTTTACGGATGGGTCCCTAACTAACTCCAAAGAAGAAAGAACTCGAATAGGTATAGAATGGGTGGCATTTGATAAAGCTGCTAATCATGATGGACAGAGTAAAGAAACATTCTGCTGTAGATTGGAAGAATGGCCATCATCAACTCGGGCGGAGTTGGGAGCAATATGGACGTTACTATTAGTAGCCCCAGAGGAGTCAAAGGTGCAAATATATACCGACAGTCTTGCAGCAATACAGGCGATCAAGAAGACAGAAAAGCTTAAAAAGTTAAGAAGCTGTCTTAAGATGCAGAATGCAAGCCTGCTCTGGCAAATCTTTCGAATACGAAAAATCAAGAAGCTGACGGTAGAGTTGCACAAAGTCAAGGGGCATAGTGGCATTGCAGAAAATGAAGAAGCAGACAAACTTGCAAAAAATGGGGCCAGAAGCAGCAAAGTCATAAGTATCAAGTGGCCCTGGACCAAGATTCAGCAAATAGTTCCATATTGGAAGAACTTCATAATTGATAGCCCAATTAGAAAGTTTATGAATCATGAAGAAAGGAACTTTGAAAAAGAGGAGGGTAATATAGATTGGAAAGAGACATGGCGGTTTTTAGAAAGGTATAAAGGAAGGAGATGTACAGATGAAAGGAAAAATAAGGAATGGATTTTTAGAACTAAGTGCCTTAATGGCCTACTGCCTACGATGTCGGAGCTTAGGGTAAGAAGGCCGGACCTATACAAAACGGACATTTGTGCGACCTATTAGCAGGAGCCAGAAACGTTGGAACACTTGTCAAGATGTGTGGACTATCAGGAAATTTGGAAACTGATAGAAGAAGAAACATGCGAGGAGGTGAAAAAAATACTCCAGGAAGATTCCAGTATGTCTGCAGAAGTAGCAATACAGGAATTGGAAAAAAGAATTTTTGGCAAAGAGAAAGAAGAGAAAAAAGTTACAAGAAACCAGTTAATTCAAGGACTTATATCTCGGAGTTGGAAGAAAAAGGTGGAAAGTCTGATAAAGGACAAAGCCGGGACAAGAAGGGCTTTGGATACAATTGTTGAGACTGTCAACATGAGGTTTCGGCAGCATATTTGAAACTTCATATGTGAATTCCAAAATGACTGGGAAAAGGTAGAGGGGATAACTACCTTAGCGAAAAGAAAAAGCCAAAGCAAAAGCAAGAACAAAAGTAGTGGGAAAAAAGAAAACATTACTCCGAATAACGAAATCAGTCAAATCACAAAGCATAGTCTGAAGAGAAAGAAAGACTGGAAAAACAGAGCGAGAGTTTTAGCAGAATCAAATATAAACAATTTAATCCTAGAGGGAACCAAGCCAACTTGGTCTTTGTGGGTTAGGTTTAAATATTTAGATTCAGAAACATTTGGCAAATCTGATATGGCAAGCGATTGCTAGCCGGTGACAGGAGGAAATATATTTTCAGTAAGTTGAGAATCCTAATTGAGGTGAATAATCACTAGGCGGGTCGCACCTGGACGTAATGTTGGGTGAGCTTTCTGTTAGAATAGAATTACAATTTATATGTAAACATTAGTTTTTTATATATAATAAAGTCTATAGACACAGAAGGCAAAATTGCCGAATTTTAAAAAAAAATAATAATAAATAAATAAATATAAAATTTAATATTAAATTGCGAAACCTTGTGAAAATATGCAAAAATATGCAAAAATCTGTAAAACATTTAAAAATATGTATACAGTATAATAGTATTGTTATTCGTGATTTTTAATTTGATATCTATTGATTATTACCAATTATTACTGATTATTATTTTAATTGATAGTCCTTATCATGGAATTTAAATTGATTACTATCCAATAATGATAAAAATCGATAGTAATCACCGTGCAAATTTTGGTGATGTATCACATAATTGTGCCAATAAACTTCAAGTTTGTCTTAAGTTAGGGTTAGGGTTCCTATAGACAGTGTTGTCACAGAATAGCTCTGGACAATTTGTGGACAATTGTGAACAATTGTGAACAAAAAAATAAATCTAAATTACTTAAAATTTTATTAAAATAACTTATTTTTTTTCAGAAAAATATTTAGAACTATAAAAAATATATATTATATTTTTCTTTAACTATTTTATTAAATTTTAAAATCAAAATATTCTTTGAACAGTTGTGGACACTATGGATATTTGGACATAAGGGGCATTCAGAAATAACATTATACAAGAGGGAGAGGGGTTTAACAAAATATAATGTTTTTTCTCATAGGAGGTGGTCAAAAAAAATAATGCAATTTTTTTAGAAAAATTGTTTGAAAACTAATCCAGTGGTCCAAATTTAATAATTTTGGTACTATTCGATTCGTCTCGGTAAAGGTGCTTCCAGAAATCAGCTAATTTTTGTTTACTATGAACCCACCTCACCCCTACCCCACCCATCTACACCTGATATCCCAATTAGCCAATCAGATTTTATGATTATTAAAAAATTAAATATAACATTTAATAGTAAATAACTTTTGATTTACTGGACCAAATTTGATGATTTAACTACCGAAATGATCCTCTCAATGAGAGGATTCTAGCGAGCCCAAAACAGTTAAAATCCAATCACAGGATCTTGTGATCAGAATAGATTTGTGTTACTATAAAAGTTCTATAATTTATTAAATAATTATATCCTATTTATAGTAACACAAATTTATTTGGATCTTATGATCCTGTGATTGGATTTTAACGATTTTGTGCTTGTTAGAATTCTCTCATTGAGAGGATCATTTTGGTAGTAAAATCATCGAAATTGGCCTAGTAGATCAGAAGTTATTAAATATTAATTTTTAATTGTTAATAACTTCTGATCTACTGGACCAATTTCGATGATTTACTACCAAAATGATCCTCTCAACGAGAGGATTCTAACAAGCCCAAAATCGTTAAAATCCAATTACAGGATCCTAAGATCGAAATAAATTTGTGTTGCTATAAATGGGTTATAATTATTTAATAAATTATAGAACTTTATAATAACACAAATATATTCCGTTCACAGGATCCTGTGATTGGATTTTAATGATTTTGGGCTCACTAGAACCCTCTCATTGAAAGGATCATTTTGGTAGTTGAATCATCAAATTTGGTCCAGTAGTTCAAAAATTATTAATTCTCAAATATTATTAATAAATCTATAATTTTGGTCAAAAATAATTTTGCAACTTTGGCCGGAATTATAAAATTTTGGCCGGAATTACACCTGATACTTCAGCTGATCCACTCACCCACCCAGAAATCAGCTGATTTCTGGAAGCACTCTAAGAGGAGTCGAATGGTACTTATACTTGCTGGACAAACCGGACAAATTCAAAACTCAAAAAAAAAACAATTGTTATTTACAGAAAATTAAATTAAACAAATAATCTTAATATTTTGCAAATATATTATATATAGTTATAAGAATATATGGAATCTTTGCTAGGAAAATGACCTTCCGAGGCCATGTAGATTTTATAAACAAAATTTAAATTTGCTAGTTATCCAATGATCAGATTCATATAAACTTTTTTTTATACTTTAGAGACTAACTTTGCTGAATCTTAAAAAATTGTTATTATATTGTTTTTATAAAGTTTATATATTATTAATTGTATTGTTACTTGGCATTATACTATGCATTGTAAAAGTATAGCTTTATATTGTTACAATGCTATAATCATATGTATGTTATACTTACAAATTATTTATTTATTATTAAAAAAAATTATTATAATTGTATTGTAACATTATAAACAAAAAATATTGATAATTATATAAATTTTATAATTAATTCTTATTTATTTTATATATTTTTTATAGCAATACAATATATAAACAATAATAATACTATAATAATATCAATACTATAGCTAAAAATCCAGTAAATATGATAATAATAAATTAGATAATAAAATTAGCAACAAATTACCAATAAAGATATTACCAAGAATGTTATCACAGGTAAAAATAAATCCTTTTGCACAAATGTTGATCGAAGCCCATTAATCGTAAATACATACATGGTATAAAAAGGTACTATGGCTTGGATAAATTTTTCCATATGTTCATAGTAGATTAAGGTTAGTGAATCTGGTGGATTTGTCGCATTTCGTACAATTCGTATAATTTATACATAGTGATCAACGCAAATATAGTAAACATAGTTAGCATAGTTAGCATAGCCATCATGCACTTACTAATAGTGTAAAAACTATAAATACAATAATAAAGCAGTTCGAAAAGAACTCGATTAGAGTTCAATACTCTCAACCCAATGTTTCCTCTGTTAATTACTCCCGACAAGTGAAATTAGTGCAGAGAATTAGTGATCGAACCTCATTATTCTAAGTTTAGTAGTAGTTAGAGCCTCGTGACGTAATATAGAGCCTTATTGATTGGAACCCAATGTTTCCTCTGTTAATTACTCCTGACAAGTGAAATTAGTGCAGAGAATTAGTGATTGAACCCTGTTATACTAAGTTCAGTGGTAGTTAGATTTTCGTGACGTAATATGAGCCTTATTAACTATCAAGGCTTTCGTAGCTTGGGTCCAGTATAGTATTTAGTTGCTTATTAGTGTTTGTTGATGTTTATGAGGTCCATATTTTGTAATTCCAGATAAGTTCCAGCTTTTACAAAGAGCAAATATAAGCGCAGCTGACCATAATGATCAAAGTGTAAAAATTGTATATTCAAAATCATAATCGTGCCTTTAAAATGCAATGCTCATACAAATTGGAAGAAATTATGATCAGAGTGACACGATTAAAATGAATAGATTAGATGTGAAAGAAAAAGAATAGATTAGCATCATAAAGTGACTAAATTTAAAACGTATTGGGGTGAAATAGATAAAATGAAACTTACCAAGAAAATGTAATCTTGATATCTTGACCAAACAAAAGTACCAATGAAGGCACCAATGAAGAAATTAACGCGGAATAATAGCACAAGCAAAGACCTATTGTGATGCTAATAATGATTTCAATAAAGACAAACGGAGACGCTACTAAAGACACGACTTGATACATTCCGTTGAAATTATTTGCATTAGCAAATGTTGTATAATAAAGAAGTGCTTGTTGTTCCCTCTTTTTAACTCTTTAATACTTAAATAATAACAGTGACCAACTTGATATATCTGTTAGAATTATTCACGTTTGATAAAGAACAAGTGCTTACATTCGTTACTTCCATCTTTTAACTCCTTAGATCTCTAAATAATAACAATGACGAGCTTGATGCATTCCATTAAGAGTTATTAGCAGCAAATATTTAATAATAAACAAAATGCCTTACTTACTTTGTTTCCATCTTTTCAACTTCTCAATACTTAAAAGCCAACTTGATATTGCATTCAAATTTTTATATCAACAAACGTTTGATTCTCAAGTCTCTAAATAACCATTAAGAATTATTCGCATCAGCAAACGTTTGATAATAAATAAAAATACCTTACTTTCATTACCTTCATCTTTTAGATCCTCAGTTCTTAAAAAATAACGATGGCCACTTGATATGTTCCGTTGGAATTATTCATATCAGAATGTTCGATCCTAGTTCTTAAATAATAACAATGGCCAACTTGATACGTTTCATTAAAATTATTCGAAATAGCAAAACGTACAAAATACCCTACTTTCGTTACCTCCGTCTTTTTAGATCTGCAAGTCCCTAAATAATAACGATAGCCACTTGATACATTCCATTAGAATTATTCTTATTTTCATTACCCCCGTCTTTTTAGATCCTCAGTTCTTAAATAATAACAATGGTCAACTTGATACATTGTATTAGAATTAGAATGCTCGATCCTCAAGTCACTAAAGAATAACAATGGTCTTGATACGTTCCGTTGGAATTATTCGAAACAACAAACATTTGATAATGAACAAAATACCTTACTTTTGTTACCTCCATCTTTTTAGATCCTCAAGGCTCTAAATAATAATAATGGTCAACTTGATACGTTCTGTTGGAATTATTCATTTTAGATCCTCAGTTTTTAAATAATAACAATGGTCAACTTGATACATTCCATTAAATTTATTCTTAAATAATAACAATGGTCAACTTGATACGTTCCGTTGGAATTATTCTTATTTTCGTTATCTCCGGCTTTTTAGATCCTCAGTTCTTCAATAATAACAATGGTTAACTTGATACGTTCCGTTGGAATTATTCAAAACAAAAAACGGTTGATAATGAACAAAATACCTTACTTTCGTTACCTTTTAGATCCTCATCTCTAAATAATAATAATGGTCAACTTGATACGTTCCATTGGATTATTCATTTTAGATCCTCAGTTTTTAAATAATAACAATGGTCAACTTGATACATTCCTTTGGAATTATTCTTATTTTCGTTACCTCCACCTTTTTAGATCCTCAGTTTTTAAATAATAACAATAGTCAACTTGTTACGTTCTGTTGGAATTATTCTTATTTCGTTACCTCCGCCTTTTTAGATCCTCAGTTCTTCAATAATAACAATGGTCAACTTGATACATTCTGTTGGAATTATTCATATGTATCAGCAAACGTTTTAAGTCCCTTATTTTCGTTAATTTCATCTTTTTAACTCAATTTATATTATTTATATTATATGATAGAATAATTAATATTTTCTGAACATATATTAAATATATAAAAATTCTATACTCACAAAATGAAATAATACAGGTGAAGTTATTGATTTAAAAAGCGGGAGTCACAGGATCGTCGCAATGATATACTAATTTAAACATTTTTTCACCAAGCGATTATATATTCTCAAACTATATATAAATATATACGTACATACGTAAGTAAATTAAAATTCTCATTAATTTAATAAACTGTACGATGAATAGTGATATAACTTACCTCCAAAAATCACAAGGTCCTGTGCAAAAAAATGGAATCGCTTTTTTTTTTACTTTTCTTTTATCTTTTTTATTTTATTTTATTTTATTTTTTTTTTATACTTTTTTTTATTTTTTTTTTATACTTTTTTTTTATTTTTTTTTTATACTTTCTTTTTATTTTTTTTTCGCCAGAATTAAACAGTTCGAAGTTCTAAATTAATGCAAATAAGATAAAATTAAATAGTAAATATTGTATCATGAGCCCGAATACCTAAACTAATAAATGTTTTTATACTTATGTACTAAATTAACGCAGATAACAACCTATTTTAATTACTTATATTAATGAATGAAATTAATAAAAAAAATCTTCAATAAAAAAAACAAAACTTAATTTTTTTCTTTGACGCAATTTGTATTATTTAAATTGCTGTATAATAAAATTCATTTCTAACGTATTGATTATTTGAAAAATCATATGAAGTTGAAGTACATGTAGAATGACATCAGTGTACAAAATGAACCTTCAGTAAATTGTCAATAAGACTTATCGGATAGACTCGGTGCCACCGTGTGTTTTCAGCTGTTTGTTTTTCATAAACTGGGCATTGAAGAATTGGATCAAGTATTGAGGATTCCTGTAACCAGTCAACCCAAATAAATGAATATACTAAACCATCATTATTTTGATGCGTAAATATCCCCTTTAGTATAGCGTAAGAAAGATCAGTTTCTTCCTGAATTTGCACAATATCACCAGAATGCAAATTCATATGCATATTGAATGTGCCATCATCGTTTAATAAAGTGTAACTTATTTGCTTATAAACTCAACGCGCCTATGTATTAAAGCTGCTCTTTTTTTCATATAAATATCATATGCGCTTATAATGTCATAAGTAAATTGAAGATTGTCATCAAATTTTACAGGTAGCGAAAGTTTTTGAATTTTATTTTTTGATAGACGTTTTCTTGTTTTAATGTTTCTTATTTTATTATCATGTGACGTGATATTTGTACCTATTGCGATAAAAGTTTTCAATTATTATGTTAATAATATTACTACGTGAAAGTTTGGTCACTGAAACTCCAAGATCGTAGGTTAAATTCAAAAAACTATATTAAGAGCATAAAAAGAAACCTTTTATAAATATATAAAGGTTAGTTATTTAGAGCGCTATTAAAATTAGAGATATGTAAGAAACGATACCTATTGTATGTAAACAAAATGCCCATGCTGATATGTATACCTATTGTATGTAAAACAAAATGCCCATGCTGATACGTATAATACCATTCACTTCGCCAAGTTATTTCCTTTTTTAAAAAACCGTCTATTGTTATATAGCATTAGCATTAGATATTTTCAAATCTATTACTAATCATATACATTAATAAAATATAAATACCTTAGAGTTTATACACATTCATTTTCTTCATTTTGGAGTCCCGGTAAACAAAAATTAATATACTTACTTATATCAGCCGTATCTTCTTAAAAATCATGTGTCATATACCAATCTGATAATATGGGTTGAAGAAATGGGTCACTTGTAAAGTTTCGAAAACCCTATCCAATATGTTGAAAGCGGCTATCTTTGCCTTCGTCAATTAGATAACGAATCGTTTGGAGTGTATTATGCCGTCGAATTAGATCAAATTCTATATTTTTGCAGTTCATTTTCAAAACAGAACTTTTGAATGTTTTATGTACTGCTTCCTTTACTCCCACAGAGATATTTACAAGCGTTTCAAAGTTGCGAGCGTTCTGAACATGATGTCGGTTTATATGTAAATTTGGCAATTATTGAAATTGTCTGGAAAAAGCTAAAATACAATAATATAAATAATATTAATTATGTTTCATATTGCACCAATAGCTTTCTCATCATTGTTAAAAACTCCTTGATTTTTTAAGGATTTTAAAAGGACAATTGTCGTTTTATTACATCCTTGACGGCCTCATATGCTAACCTTTTAATAAAAAAACCTATATATGCATATGTATACATATATACGTACGTACGTACAGAATTACAAGAAAAGGTACTCACCTTTAGTAGGAGAATGTGCTCAATTTTTAGAGCTTCATCTAGTTCTGTATATGTTTGGTTAGTAAATGTAAAGCTAAAGCTTAAGCGTGACGCCTTCACAACGGTTACCCAGCAGGAAATGATTTCATTTGCGATTTGCGTAGATGATAGTCGTATGTTTAATGTTGTAAATTGCCTCTGCAACAAAGCCAAATCAGTATCTCTGATATATGATGTGGTTAAGAACCTTCGCAATAAGAATGGCATTATCATTGCTAATCGTAAACAGTCAGAAAACATGAAACTGTTAAGGTGTTTGATTGGGTTAGGAAGTCGTGACCAGCCAGATGGTATTTTAAAGTTTTTCCAATAATTTAAAAAAGTGCATTTTCCTCTTTGATTTAATAATAAAAACGTACAGTCCATTAGCCTTTGTATTTTCTCAGCTATAGCATAATACGCATCCTGAGGTGTTTGTAAATGCTGATTTCGTGTCAGATGATTCAAAATGCTTTGGTGTTCACTTAGACCATGCTCTGTACAGTAGTCATTGACTGTTTTTTGTGGTGCCCCTCTTTGTATTAATTCTTTTAATTTATCGATTTTTTTATTTGTTATATGATGATACCTGGCATTTAACTTAATATCAAAACCAATATCACTTAATCGTTTTTTAGGTACCAAACAACTCCTACATCCTTGATTACCACTATGACGTTTCATATCCGCAAAATCATTGCCCTGAGGGAGATCAGCGGTTATAACACCCAAAGCAGCTATTATCCATATATCTTGTCCCGCAATATTCATCAGAATACCTTTCTCTAAAATTTTAATTTCATCTATAATTGGCTTCATTACATCATCAAACTCTCCTCCAAACGGAACAAAGCCCAAAACAAAATGATTTTTTAATTGTTTTCTTAGCCGCAAAGGCATATTGCAGATTTGAAGATAAATTCCACCCAAGGAATGATACACGTTACGGAACATACCAAAGTCGTCATAGTAAATATCCAATATTATTTTTAATATAGGCATATTATGAGGAGCTGGCATTGGAAGTTGAGTATATTCAATTGGATGAAGATGCCACAGTTTACAGTCTCTTATCTTCCACCGGCCATCATGATTATATAAAATTTCTCTTACATAAAATTGATAATTAGATAACTCAGGAGTATCATAAAGCCAAACTGTAACTGGCTCAATAACATTAAATGGATCGGTCAAATATGTTATTTCATTTAATTAGTAGTCCGCAGTTAAAGGGAACAAATTTCATAGTAAAAATCGGCGGGCATGTGACTATTACCTTATATAGTAAGTAGAACGTCATGTGCTTCAATTCATAAGAAAAAACTCTATAGTAAAAAATTGAAAAATACTCGTATCTTATGATCTATCAAACCGATTTTTGATGATTTTACTACCATTAGAATCACAAGAATTTGCTCTACAACTTTCAATTAAGCAATAAGAAAGAGTTACTTAATAAAAAAATTACTTTTATATGTAAGCAAGCCCCATTCGCACACTATAGAAATTTACTATTAAATTCCGCCGTGATTTATTATAAAATGTCGATCATTTTATACCCTTTATCTGCGATCTTCCATTTAACCATAATTCCCCATTCTTTGCTCGCTCTTTTCTTATTGAACTTGCAAATATCCTTGGTAATTCGGAGCCAAAATAAAGTTGTTGAATCTTTAATTTGATACCATTCGAAGTTGAAACTATTGCTATAATTCTTCCGACCCTTGTTTCTTTATCCTTGTATTTAATAAAAGATCCTATTAAATATAATTCTAAACATCATTTTGTAATTATAGTTAATAAAAATTGTTTAAATTATACCAACAAGTACAAATATACCATTATTTGTAAATATATCATAGGCTTTACCATTATCTATTCAAATTGAGGATGGGCTGAAAAGGGATAATTCTTGCCAGATATTCCTGTGCCAAAACTCAGATTTTGTTTCGGCTTGGATCCCAGGCCCGAAGTACATCTGCGATCGTAAACTCCTATTACCCAAGACTCTTCTAATATGCTCGCTAATGGATATAGTGTAGGAATTCTTGAATGGTGTAGACGTTGATGGTGTCTTCATGTTCTGGATTGGCACTTGGTGACACTTTATTGTTTGGAGAGAAAGTCGATTACATAACGATCTTCACCGTCTAATATTCTTAATTATATGTTTAGGGTGAAAGTTAGGATGTTCAATAATACACATAAGATCTTTATATGCATTACTTGCTAATTATGAATCAATTAATATATATACATATTTAGTAATTAAAATATGAATAGCGATAGATATAATGATAAATAATATTAATACATACTAATCATATGTTTAGTAACCCAAGTAAATAGCGACATCTCTGTAAAGTTTTTGAAGTATGGACCGTACTCTCCAGAAAGCGGCTGAAAATTAATTCCACTATCTTCTATAGTTTGTGTTATTTCTGATTGTAGTCCAACTTCTTCTATAATTGTTGACTGGCCACTACTACTCAAAGTATTCGACGCGCTACTCAAAGTATCCGATTCATTACTCAACATATCCAATTCGCTACTCAACATATCCGAATCCATAGAGAAACTGCATTCAAAGTCGTTATTAACTTGCTAATTTTCTTCTGAAAAACTTATTTGTAAGCTTTCATTACTATAATACTAATAATTTTATGAATGTAACGAAGCTTGGTTTCTAATATCTTGTGAAGCATGATATGTACGTGGTTGCGCAAATTCATTTTGTATTTGGCTAGAACTCTTATGCGCAATACGTCTTCGTAATCCAACTTTTTGTGTCACTTTTTTGGTTCGCACTCTTCTCATTTTTTATATTGCCTATCTTTGTCGAGATGATAGTAGATAGTTGGAAATGAAAATATATCTTTTGAGTGATCGTTTAAGACAAAAGTTGACAAAAAAAAAGTCTAAGCGACAAAAATATTTAATTCATAATATTTGAGTGATAGTTTAAGGTAAAAGTTGAAGAAAAAGACATAAGTCTATGAGACGAAAATATTTAATTTATAATATTGATTAAGGCGAAAGTTGAAAGAAAAGGACGAAAAAACAGTTTATAACACGAAAATATTTAATTTATAATATTTTGGGCGATGAAATTGTAAGAAAAAAAAAGATGAGAAAAATTAATGAGAATTTGCCTTTATATTTATTCTTTCTTGAAGCGGAGTTTGATTATTACTATTTAAGTTTCTAGATTTCAGAGTTCTTAAAGATCAAATAATTTTTTTTACTAAGTGGCTCATAATTGTCATTATTGAACATTATTATAAACTTAATAAATACATTTGAGCTTTTGTTTTAAGTTTGATAACTTTAAATTGACTTAGGTTTATTTACACGTGATCAAGACGTTATTTTCAGGTAGCCAGTTTACAGTTCAAAGTATATATGAGTACATAGTGATTTATTTTTGTAAAAAAATTGTTCATAATGACATGAACAAGATTAAATAAAAATTTTGATCCCGTTTGAGCATTCCTAGCCTTTTGCTGGGAGTTTGTCGCCTTCGATAAGGTCGATTTTCTACAATATATAGATATCCCATAATTTAGCCTTCGATAAGGATAAGGTCAGTTTTCTATGTACAATACATAGATCTTCTACAATTTATCCGAATTTAAGAGATTACTAAAACGAACCTGGGGAGAGACTTATACGTTATATCACAACCCACAACCCAATTACCAAGAATGGGGTATGTAAGAGGAACAAGAAATGTGGTAATGGTATTTATTCACTATGCAGGAATATAATGACAATGTAGTCATGACCTACTACTTATGTACAAAGTAATAGGGACAATAGAAGTGATACTACCATATAATTATAGAAATGTTAGTGACAAAATTAATATAATAAAACTTTCGCACAACAACAAATCAGCCCAAAGAAGTCAAAAAATAAAGACAGCTTAAAAATAAAGACAGCTTAAAAATCTAAAAACAGCAGTCTAAACCTATCATGAAACACTAACAAAAAAAAATGTCAAGGATCAATTTTACCTAATAACTACCTTACTTTACACTAACAATTGCAGCTTAGGGATACCGCGAATCTGTGATAGCATAATATGCAGATTTTACCGCAGAAGTATATGCGACTGCTATATTCGCATATTAAGATGAATTTCGCATAGTTAATATAGCATAAAATGGCCGGAATTAAAGATCGAGTAATATCAGGTTTATCAATTTCCCCACTAGTTCCTATTGGACGCAGCATTTGATTGTACAAAACATAAATTTCATAAATTATCAGATTTGAAAATTCAAATAACGGTAAGTAATAAATCATATCGTTAAAGTAGTATAAAAATTTAACAAGAAACATATATTAGGACATAAAGTTAATTTTTCGTTTTGCATAACATGATGTTCCAAAATTTCAGTTTGCTGGTCGGATTTTTTAATTTTTTTTTAATCTACTGTAAATTAACATGCTTATGTTCACACCCAGAAAATTTTAGATTTTTTTTCGGTTCTATCGGGTAATTCCAGAAAATTAAGGTCACCATCGGGTGATACCAGAGAAATAATTGGCATGATTGAAATTTAAAAAAAAGATCAGCAGGTTACGAAAAATTAACTTTGTGTGGCCTTATACTAAAATTTTGCAGGGAATTTTTTTGTTTGGCGCAAAAGACAGTTTTGTAAGCACAACTCTTTTCGTAATTTTATATTACACAGATTTTGTGGGTTTATTGGTAAGTTACTGATGGGGGTTCAGTACTTACAATAACGATAATGATAAAATTTATAATGATGAATTTCGCATATTTCTATCTGATCCGCATAATCTAGCATAATTTTAAAAAACTTATCCATAATTCACATAATTCGAAGTGTAAAGCAGGCAGAATTTGGGGTTTGTCGAAGCAGAAAATTAGGACCCCTATTACAGCTTTCAACAAATCACGTGAGATAATCTAATTATGGAATAAATATACGTATATTCCACAATAGTCAAGAAATTCCTTTTGAAAATTTTACGTACGTACTGTACGTACGTCAAGAAATCTAAAAATCACAATCGCTCCTTATAAAGACAAAATATAAACTTTGAAATTTAATATTTCTTTAAAAAATTATAAATACTAATAAATCGTGCATTTAAATACCTTATTGAAGTCAATAATTTAAGAAATGCTAATTTTAGATAATCTGCTTGAATGTAACCTAAAATCAAATTATACAGGAATGCAACATTTATTTCCTTCGTTTATATTTTGTCTCTATTAGGAGTAATTGTGGTTTTAGACTTCTTACACCGTATGTATATATTCTACATACCATATATATAGAAATAATATGCATAAAATAGTCATTGGTAATACTAGAAATATTGGAATTTGGATGCATATACGGGGACTATTCGTGTTTGTGTCATAAATTTTTTGGGTTCTGACATGTGCCAAGGCTTAAATGATTTTTGTAAAAAGACACTTCAGACCAAATTCCTAAAATATTGTATTTATATCTATAAAAAGGAGTAACTTTTTAACGCGGGTCAAAGGTATCTCCTTTGAACTCAAATAGTAACCTCAAACAAAGCAGCACAACGAGAAATTTCAATACCGACCGCAGATCTTAATAAAACTAATAAATGTTACAAAAAACTTTATCTTAATAACGATAAGAAATCAGGTTACATTTGGTAAAGTACATATACCAAACTTGATTTTATAATAAGCAATACATATTGATTGTTCAGGAATTTTGATTACTTAACGGCATAGATAAGTAATATTTCGACCTTGATAGCATTTTTCGATAGAGTTACATATGCTAGAATTGTACTTAACCCGCTTTATAGTAGAATTTGAGATGCGTTGCTCTTAAAAATAGAATTTATAGTTTCTTATTTTGGGACCAATGCTTCAATTCCACATGATACACTCCGTTAGCAATTCCTATCTCGGTAGATTTTTGATAAGTATTATAATAAATATATATACTATATATATATTTTTTAAAAAAACCCCGTTTTAAAGTGACAATATCTGAATGATTACTAGAAATAATATAAGCTTAAAAGCAATCCGATTTATTGAGCATAATGCTTTTTTTTCAAAGCGACAGATTTGAAAGGTGACTAGTGTTAAACCAATATTTTCTTTTAAATACAATATTAAGTGGTATTAGCTGTACTATACCAAGAGCATCAAATTATTTTAAGAATCTTAAATTCCATTTTATTGGAATATGCTAGTCAAACTTTAAAAGTGATCCAAGATCTAATTGCTGCAAGGAATCGTTTCCATCAGCTGTAAATATAATCATATTAACTGTCATATAATTAAGATCTTTGACTTCATTAATCACATCTTTGTCCAAAAGATTTTCTTGAACAAAGAGGTTAAAAGCTGATCGTATAAGCTTAGTGAATTTAATGACATTTTTGAGCTGTTTTCTGAATGTCTTCTCTAAAATGCTTCCCAGTTACTTTCCATTATATATTCGGAAATTTGCTGCATTTCTGGTTGCCTTGCCTTAGTCAACCTGAAAAACAATATTAAATTTTCTTTTTGTTTATATAAGCATTAACTATTATTTATAAAAACTTACTTATATTTTCTAATAAATTCAGGAACTAAATTTCTAAGTTCCTTTCTTAAAGACGCATTGTAATCCTGAAAGTAACCAAAGGCCCATCTTTGCAATATAGTACGTTCTGATGCACTGGTTTGAATACTTTTAAATAAGGATCTAACCAGTGCATCGATAATGTGCTTGTTTACGGTTCGGGTACGAAAAAACAGGCCTTTAAGATGCATTTGGAGAGTCCCGAGGTCCTATTTTAATAAAATATTAAGTAATTGAACTATTAATATTACTTAAATTTATATTAAAACTTACTTTTTCTGGTAATACATTGAACTTGTTAGCTTTTTCTTGGATAACTGTAGAGCCTTGGCCACCTGCCTCTATCATACTCATTGTTAACTTAATGAGATTGGGATGCTGTACGAGGTATAGACAAAGCTCCAAATCATTTTTAAAGGGATTGATAAGGGAAGTTGAGGATTATCAATTTTGTTTGATGTTAATGGGCGCTAGTTATTAGTATCATCGAAAGAGTGGTTGATTAAGGGAGATAAGGCGATATTGGGTAATGGTGATCGTTCACTATAAATATTTTCAGGAGAATTACTTCTATCTGAAAAAGATGGAGTAGCTTTAGATGCAAATGGCCGTTTATTATAAGACAAAGAGCTTCTAATTAATGAGGATGACGATGAAGCTTTTGCTATTTGTTCTCTTTGTTGTACGATATTTTTAAATGGCAGATCGTCTCTAATTAAAGTGAACGGAGTGCGTGACGGTTGAATTATCTCTAAAATATACAATATGTTAATATTATTTGTGTACTGTAAAAGGCATAAATAAAATTATACCATCATCACTATTGATCAAAGTAGGTTCGATTTCCAATCTCTTTTTAGTATTAGTACGATTTGAAGATTTATTTCCTTTATTTGCTGTAACTTCCACTTGTAGCTCATGATCTTCAGCTGAATTATTTGTTTCAACAGATCTTAGAGGAGACTCATCGATAGGTTCTTTATATTCTCTTCTTTTTTTTACGTTAGTTCGATTTGAAACTTTTTTCCTTTTATTTACTGCAACTTCTATATTCGTGGCTTGTCGCTCATGATCTTCAACCGAATCATTTGCTTCAGCAAATCTTAGAGGAGCTAACAATTATATAAAATGATCAATAATATAACAAAATATACAAAGAATAATTTAATTACAAAGGAATGTTCATCTTTTACCATCTTTTTTTTTCTTAACATTTCGTGTTCTAGCCATTTTAGATTCTAAAATTAATTAGATAAAAATTAAATTAACCTTACTATAAATTTTGTCTTTTTCTTGTTAACTTCAATCAACATTATTATTACCTTTGTATTAATTTTACTTTAATACATTTGTATCTCTTGTAGATTTTAAATTAAAAAATCAAATTTTTAATTGATTTTTCTTCGTTTTATTGTAATTTTACTATGCTATTACTTCATATTATTGTTATTGCATAACTATAATGCATTAATTAATTTATTAAAATATGAAAAATATCGATATGAATTTCAAAATTATTACTCCGAGCCCCAAAAAGGTAATATATTTGATTACTTTTATTTAATTTACATTCTTATGTCAGGTGATTACGGGATATTTTATTTATAATAACTGAATAAGCAATTTATATTTTTAAAAAAATAAGTATAAGAAAAAATTAATGAGCCTAAGACAATATCACGAAGAAAGTTATTAATGCAATATTCCTAGTAGAAATTATATTTGTTAATATTCATTCTACGAATTAGCTACTAAAATCTTTTATACAAAATTAACTAATGGAGTCATTAGTGAAAATTGCTTTACGACAGCAAGAGATTTTAGACCGTTACCAAAACCCAGTAATATCAAATGACTTTATTAAGCATATTAACATTAAAAATATTTATTTAATATTTTTATAACAATAAACAAATCCCAATCAGTCTCTAGTTTTTATAAGCATGGCAAAATTACACAATTTATCAAATAATTATTATGTCCTCTATTGGGAAATTAGGTTGTTGAGGAAGAGCAAAAAACTTTTTAAAAAAAGCACTATATCTTATAATTTCACTAATGAAGCTGCTCTAGTTATCTTATTGAAAAATTCCTTATAAAATTTTACTTCATATGCGATTAGTTTGATTGTATTATATTGATTATTAATATAATTTATAGTTTAATTATTAATCCACATGTTTGTGTTTGTTATTGTAGTGGTATATACGTAAATTTATACGGTATATCTTTACTTGTACAAAATACTATGCGATTCAACTAGTAAACTGCTAAAAAATCCAAACCATTTATGGCCCACATAGTCTACTAAATTCTTATCAACTTGAATACAATCTGCATCTTGACCCATGCTACAAAGACCAATGCCAATTTGTCCTGATCCATTACATTTTTTATATGGCTATATATATATGGGGTCTCTTGTAAATATGCAATTTTATAATATAAAGTATTGTTTTTGTAAATATTTTATAATGCTTTAATTACAAATTTTTGTTTTTACAATATTGTAACAATTCTTATATTTTAATTTAAATTATTAAATAACAATATTAATATATTACAAATTTTATATTTTAACAATATTAATAAATTATAATTTTTATTAATAATAATAAATATAGTAATAATATTGTAAAATTAATACAACAATATTGTAAAAATATTATAATTTTATTTATTTAATTATAATTTTTAGTATTATTATTATATAATTAATATATTAAATCAATATTATAAATATATTGTAAAATTGAAGTAATTTTATATATTTAATAATAATTTTTAATATTGTTACAATATAATTTAATATATAAAAACAATATTATTACAATATAATAATAATATAAAAATTATAATATTTTTGTAAGTTTTATAAATTATATTGTTACAATATTAAAATTATATTGTTAAAACATAGTATTTGTATAGTTAAAAAAACATAGGTTTCAGCAAAGAATGAGCTTTACGAAATAAAAAAAAATCATTTAAATTAAACGATTAGATAGCTAATAATTTTAAATTTTATTTATAAAATCTATATAGCCTCGAAGGGTCATTTTCCTAGCAAAGATCCTATATATCAATTGTTTAAATAAAAATTATACGACAGGGTGAACCCCGCGTTGCTTGCTAGTAAAACCCGCGTTAATTAGCTAAATTAGGTGAAATTTGCGTTGTTCATGTGTAAAAATTGTAAATCCGCTTTTGAATGTATAAAACCTGTGCTTTAATAGATAAAATATATAAAACCCGCTTTTAAAATATAAAACCTGCGTTTGAATATGTAAAATTCGATATGATAATCTTAACTTTAAATGAAGATATCTTAGCAACCACTTGATCAAATTCAATGAAATATTTTTTATTTGAATTCTATGGATCATAGAATTCAAGTAAAAAAATTTTTATCGAATTTGGTCAAGTGGTTGCTAAGATATCTTCGCTCAAAGTTTTAGAAAAAATCAAAATGTCTATCAAAATACAAGCTGTGCCAAATTTTTCTAAAATTTGAGTGAAGGTAACTTAGCAACCACCTAACTAAATCCGATGAAATTTTTTTTATTTAAATTATATAGTTCCATAGAATTCAAATAAAAAAATTTTCATCAAATTTGGTTAGGTGGTTGCTAAGTTACCTTTGCTCAAATTTTTAGAAAAAAATCAAAACATCTATTAAAATACAAGCTGCACCAAATTTTTCTAAAACTTTGAGTGAAGGTAACTTATCAACCACCTAACCTAAGTCAATAAAATTTTTTTATTTGAATTCTATGGATTCATAGAATTCAAATAAAAAAATTTTCATCAAATTTGATCAGGTGGTTGCTAGTATACCTTTGCTCAAATATTAGAAAAAAATCAAAACGTCTATCAAAATACAAGTTGCGCCAAATTTTTCTAAACGTTTGAGCAAAGATAACTTAGCAACCACCTAATCAAATTCGATGAAAATTTATTTATTTGAATTTTATGGATTTATAGAACTCAAATAAAAAAATTTTCATCAAATTTGATCAAGTGGTTGCAGAGATATCTTTGATCAAAGTTTTAGAGAATTTAAAAATGTCTTTCATATGACAGATACGTTTAAATTTTTTGACAAAACTTCGATCAAGGATATCTCTGCAACCACTTGATCAAATTTGATGAAAATTTTTTATTTGAATTATATAGATCCGTAGAATTCAAATAAAAAAATTTTCATCGAATTTGATTAGGTGGTTGCAGAGATATCCTTGATCAAAGTTTTGTTAAAAAATTTAAACATATCTGTCATGTGATACGTGTTTTTAAATTCTCTAAAACTTTGATCAAAGATATCTCTGGAACCACTTGATCAAATTTGATGAAAATTTTTTTATTTGAATTCTATGGATCCATAAAATTCAAATAAAAAAATTTTCATCGAATTTGATTAGGTGGTTGCTAAGTTACCTTTGCTCAAAGTTTTAGAAAAATTTGGCACAACTTGTATTTTGATAGACGTTTTGATTTTTTTCTAATATTTGAGTGAAGGTATACCAGCAACCACCTGATCAAATTTGATGAAATTTTTTTTATTTGAATTCTATGAATCCTTAGAATTCAAATAAAAAAATTTTATTGACTTAGGTTAGGTGGCTGATAAGTTACTTTCACTCAAAGTTTTAGAAAAATTTGGCGCAGCTTGTATTTTAATAGATGTTTTGATTTTTTTCTAAAACTTTGAGCAAAGGTAACTTATCAACCACCTAACCAAATTCGATAAAAATTTTTTTATTTAAATTCTATGGAATCATAAAATTTAAATAAAAAAATTTTCATCGGATTTAGTTAGGTGGTTGCTAAGTTACCTTCACTCAAAATTTTAGAAAAATTTGGCGCAGCTTGTATTTTAATAAACGGTTTGATTTTTTCTAAAATTTGAACAAAGATATCTTAGCAACCACTTGACCAAATTCGATAAAAATTTTTTTACTTGAATTCTATGATTCATAGAATTCAAATAAAAAATATTTCATCAAATTTGATCAAGTGGTTGCTAAGATATTTTTGCTTAAAGTTAAGATTATTATATTGAATGTTACATATTCAAACGCGGGTTTTATATTTTAAAAGCGGGTTTTATATATTTTATCTATTAAAATGCGGGTTTTATACATTCAAAAGCAGATTTACATTTTTTACACATTAACAACGCGAATTTCACCTAATTTTAGCTAATCAATGCGGGTTTTATTAGCAAGCAACGCGGGTTTCTCCCTGTCATAAAATTATTAACAAAGTTTTTGAGAAATTAGTTTGACCAGAATTTGGGATTTGGGCGCGGACAAACCCAAACTATAATAGTTTGGGATTTGGTCGGCAACTATAATGGTACTAGGGTTCCGCAATTTGATTTGATCTTCAAATATTTGAATCAAATATTTGATCAAATTCAAATTCAAATTTGACTATATTTGATTTGATCAAATTCAAATATGGCTATATTTGACAAATATTTAATTTGATTTGAAAATTACTATTACAGTCAGACCTCTCTAAATGCACGTCGTCGGGACTGGTTCTAGCACGTGCATTTAGAGAGGTATTGCATTTAGGGAGGTAAAAATCTATAGATATAATATTAGTTGTGCCCAAAAGAAGGCGTGCATTTAAAGAGGTGCTGCATTTAGGGGGGTCTGACTATATTAAAAATTCAAATTCAAATCAAATTCAAATTCAAATATTTGAATCAAATCAAATTCAAATCAAGGCCAATTTGATTTGATCAAATTCAATTGATACAATATTTGATTTGATTTGGATTTGAGGAACCCTAAATGGTACCAATTTTATTTCATTTGGATCACTAGATCAAATGTTATTGGCCAAATACTATTGGTTATTATGTTTTTTTATAAAATGACTATAAAATCAATAGTTTTTTGTAAAAAACTATTGATCCAGTGATCCAAATGAAATGATTTTGGTATCATTGGATTCGCCTCATTGAGATAAATTGAATGGTATCTAAATTATCCAAATCAGATTACTGTGTTACAATATATTCAAGTTTTTGTAAAATTTTATATATAAACATACGGATTTTGAAAAATTTTTTATATAGTAGGAGGGTCAAGCGCTACTATGCGGGAGGTACATAACGTATTTATGGATGCCCCTAAACATGAGTAAAAAAAGTCTTGGACATAGTAAACATAACAATACTGCCTATAGAGCTTAATATTAACAAAATATTAACAAAATATATACAGTCAGCCCTCCATAAATACAACCTCCATAAATGCAATACCTCTCTAAATACACGTTTTTTTCTATTCCGTAAAATGTTATTAGTGCTAAATGCACGTTCTATATTCTGTAAATGCTCGTTTTCTTGAATAACATTTTATATCACACTAACCTCCCTAAATGCACGTGGCCAATCAAATTTTAGTATTTAAGATAGGTTATACAGTTTTGGTAGAAGTTATACAAACTTGATGATCTAATTTTTAAAAGCTGCAATTTAATTGGCTCTCTCTAAATACAAACCTCCCTAAATGCACGTTGTAGGCTTGTCTCTACAAGTTGCATTTATAGAGGGTTGACTGTAGTAAATTGCTCAAAGAATTTTTTTTGTTAAGGCTCAAAAAGTGATCTTTTATACAAATTTTAGGGAAATAGGTGATTTTTGAAAAGCAAGCGTTTTGTTTTGATCCTCTGCTTTGTGTTATATTACACCTGATCTTGTTATTTATTGGCCAAAAATTACGTGATAGTGAAATTTTAATAGTAATGCTGGGGTAGTTCTGTTAGGCATACCAAGTCATGTGATATATGTATTGTATTTAATTAGTCAGTATGTCAAAAGTGAAATAACAGGTAGGACCGAAATACTAATCTTGTAGATCATGTTTTACAATACTTTTTCAGAAGCTCAAGTAAATTATCTCATTAATTAAGCTTGGAGATTATTAGACAAATGTGAAGTCCTTACCTTGCTTTACAACATATTCACTTAATCCAACTTAATTCAACTTAATTCAACAACTTTCATATTACATCTCACTGATCGAAGTTATAAATAATTAGCCACTACTATGTTGATAAAATCTCATTTGTTTAGTAAAAAGGCTTAAAATAACAGTTATCAAAAAGAAAAAATTAGATTGTATAGTATATTTTTTTATTTTACTTATTGTATAAATATTCTTTAATAAAAATTGAAAGTAAATGAATAATGTTAATTAACATGCAATTAATTAATAATATTATGCCAAAAAGGAAATGGCGACCTGTCACTATAGCAATTCATATGATTGACCAATCATTTTGAGATTGGCAATTATATATAAACAATGATTATTATTTATAATCTTTTTTTTTATTTTTTCTAAGCCTAAGTCGTTTTGAAGTTGTGCTTTTCCGTTTTGAAGCTTTTTTTTTTTGTAATTTTTTTTGTTTACTTTTTTTTTTGTCTTTCTTGTCTTCAACTTGTATTTCTTTTTTTCTAGATTCGAGTTGTCTTGGAGTTATATAATTTTGTTGTTTCGTTTTTTGCACCTCAATAAGTTTTTTTTTAATTTATTTCTAAATTATTTTTTCCTTACTGAATAGCTATAAGCCATAATAATAAGTTTCCTCTTGGCTCTAAATTTTTGATTTTATAGTAGATGAGCATTTTGAAGTTTTTTTATTTTTTTGAAAGGTTTTTTTGCCTCACTTTTTTAACTTTTTTTGTTTTTTTATTTATTTTTTATTTATTTTTTTTATTTTTTTTTTTATTTTTTATTTATTTTTT
>QKWP01001429.1:53458-65630 GCA_003550325.1 Gigaspora rosea
GATTTGGTGTATTTTTAGGTGCTAAACAAGTTTACTTAGTTCATTAAATTAGAATTAATTAATAAGAATTTGTGAATTTTAAGAATTTGTAGAATTTTATTAATAAAATTCTATATAGACCCGTACCAGACCTAGGATCCCGGTCTATAAATTGATTGGATAAAAAGGTTACACAAACTATGCACCACAATTTTGTGTAACTAAATATCTTTGAGACAAATTTTATTGGTCATGTGATCTTGTTTTGTGGTTTGGGTCACATGATTTAGGTCGGAAGTAGTCCGGAAAGGCCGGAAGTGGTCCAGATTCCGGGGTAGAGGGTGGCATTAACAAAAGTGGGAGGTGGCAATAACAAGTCTCTATATATATATATATATATAATATATATATTATTTGATATTAAGTAGCCTTTTTTTTACTAGTCCATTTTGAATAATTTTACTACCAAAATGTTTGTCTCAATGAGACAACCCTAACAAGCCCAAAATTATTAAAATCCAATTACAGGGTCACAAAATTATTAAGGTTTTGTATTATTTTTTTTTGTTTTTTTTTGACGATCATATCACAACTTTATTTTATAATATAGAAATTCCACTTATAATACATGCATTTTCTATTTATAGCTATGATATTTTAAACTAAAGTGTGGCTTACCCAGTTGCCATTTGGTACCTATATGCGACCTGCCAAAGTAGAATTGACTTTGCTGCCTTTTTAATATCTATCTCAGAGATTAAATCTGTAGTTTATCGGCCTGGATCTTCAGCCTGTCATGATCTTTTTAGGTTTTATTCCAACTGGGTCCTTATCCATTTTTCTACCTCTTCTGTTACCCGAACCATTTTTTTAGACTTATCCCATCTTTTATCTTAACCTTCTGTCTTCTAAATTCTTCTTCTGCTTCCAAGGGTGTGTGTCTTCCCCTTTGTTTATGGCCTTCCTTTCTCTAATTTCCTTCTTTTTAATTTCACTTTCTTCTCTCTTTTTCTTTTTTTTCAGATCGATTTCCAGCTCTTTTTCACATTTTGCAACTTCGTTATAGTGTTGACGCCAAATGTCTTTTTAAAAAACGCTATACCATTTATTCCACCATTATAATATAATCGACTCTACTACTTTTTTGGTAATCCTTGTTTGCAGGAGCGAACTTTTTAGATCCATTTCAATTAGTTCTTGTGCCAGGTAATTTCTTCTCATGCGTCTGACTGCTTCTTCTCTCCTGTTAACGTTGAGTACAAGTGATCAATTAATATTTTCTTCTTAATCGACGTATCTAAATTTGATCAGATTTCTTTTACTCTCAAATGCTCTTTTTTAAACCAGAATGCCTTGTTGACTTTACATGTTGTTAGGTGCTCAAGTCTTCTTCTTTTTCTTTACACTTTCTGCATATTGCCGTTTGGTATAGGTCTTCTCGGTTTCTTTTGCATAAACTTAGCGTGGCCAGTAAACTGCTTAAGCTCTTTAGTCTGAATCCCTATTTTTTATTCGCTTTGAAAAAACTTGCTTTTTCTTTTTTTTCCTTTTTCCACAAATTTTGAATATTTTCCAGTCTTGACTTTCTGCTTTTTTTTGATGAATACTACCAGTATTTTTTGAATTTTGAATGAAAAGCTAGTCTATTTTGTGAAATGTTTGTGTAAGTGTTTTAAGAAAGCTATGGATCGGGTTTTAATTGTAATATTGTTCCAGGTAGGTCGCAGCACCATTTCCTGAATCTCATTTACATTGATCGAGATTATTTTCTTTTCTTGTGCACTTTTTTTTGCTACCCTATCCGCTAGATCATTTAGCACATTTCTAGTATGTGCTTTTACTTTGTGAAGTTGTAGATCAACATTCTTTGTGTCTAGAATTTTAACAATTGTTCTAAGATGCTCAGGTTTTTCATTTTGTACTAGCTTCTTTGTACTTTTAATTTCCCGGCTCTTTTTAATTATGTGGATCGCTACTTGGCTATTAGTGAAGATGTCTATTTATTTTGCTATTGCTTAGAGTTATTAGAGCCCTTCTAGAATTGCTATAAGTTCTGATCTCGTTGAGGAAAACCATTCTTGTATTCTGCCTTTAAGTTCTCTAACTATTGTGTCCTCACTATCTATTTGAATTATTTTGTACTTTGCTTTATGATCCTCTATACCTTCTCCTCTGAGTGAGCCATCAGTATAGTATGTTATTTTATCGTACACCTAATTCTTCTCTAGTGCCTGTGTGAGTTCTTGTTGTTTTTCCCTATTCTCTGCTAAATTTTGAATCAGATATACATCCCAAATTTCTGTGAGAGTCACGTGTTCTATTTCCAATTCTTTCTTTTTACTAATCTTTTTTTCTGGAGCTATCATATTTTTGAGATGTTTAAGGCTATTTCTGTGGTCCAGCCTCTTTCGCTTTTCCTCTTTATCCACAAACTCACATCTTCTACTTTGTTTTCTTTCATTTTAAGTATCTTAGTTGTAGGGATTATGCATGATTCTAAAAGGTTGATATGTTCCAAATTCTCTTTGTTTTCCTTCCATTCTAAAATGTGCACCTTTCTATTTGAAGATTTTTTTCCACTTTGTCTAGAAATAATCCCATATTATTTTTTTCTGTCTGATTACTCATTCTTTTTTTGATTTTTTTTGTGTAATATTTTCCTTTTATTTGATTTAATTTGGGATTTATTTATCTCCTCCCATTGAGCTAGAGTTGGGGCACAGATGTATAGGCATGCCCCTAAGGCATGCCTATGGGCATGCCAAAGCAAAAGGCATGCCCATGGTAAGTCACATGACACAACTGGTCAATTCTATTTGCCAAAAATCAAACACTATACAATAGCAATTTTTTATTTTTTATTTATATCTAATCATTCTATATTAAATATAATAACTATACAAGATTTTAAATATGATCCGAAAATATTACATCTATTAAATTCGGATAATTTAAAATGCTTATCGCTATTTGCATTTGTATATATATCACACTTGGCAATTAACTAAATCAATGAGATCACCCGAATGTTTGAAGCTCTTTACTATTAATAATGGTTCATATTTCTATGCTATATAAATTCGAATATAAAATTATAAAAAATATAATACCTAAGAATCCTATTAGCACATTTAATTATAGTAAAATATATAAAATAATGTCTATTGGTATGGTCTATTGTTTCGGGCTAAAGTAATTTTCAAAATCTGAAATATTTCGCTAACAAGAAATAATTTCGCTGGAGCGAAATAATTTCGGGTCAAACCCACAAAATATATAGTAATTTTGCATTTTTTGATGTCCTAAATATTTCGCTAGTATGAAATCATTTCATCTGGGCGAAATTTTCGGATACGCCCGAAATGCTAGTATGGTCATTCTAAAATAACACGTACGTACCTTATAGAAATACATCCAAATAGTGACACGTATATATAAAATCCTATCCGATTTGATACAGCAATTTATAATATTACATGTGCGCCGGATTTATTATTTCAAAATAATGCGCAAAAGCATATTATAATTTGAAAAAAATACATAAAAAATTTTTTTCTTTGTTATTTTTAAATTATTGAACCTATTGTAACCATATTAGCTTAACATATTATGCAACTTCCGAAGATTTTACTTATGCGCTTCCTAGCGAAAGTCCTCGATGGACTGGATATATATCCTGGGTTCATTATATCAAAATACAGTCAAACTTTCATAAATGCAACCTCCATAAATGCAATACCTCTCTAAATGCATGTTTTTTTCTATTCCGTAAAATGTTATTAGTGCTAAATACACATTCTATATTCTGTAAATGCACGTTCTTTTGAATAACATTTTATATCACACTAACCTCCCTAAATGCACGTGGCCAATCAAATTTTAGTATTTAAGATAGTTTATACATTTTGGTAAAAGTTACACAAACTTGATGATCTAATTTTTAAAAGCTGCAATTTAATTGGCTCTCTCTAAATGCAAACCTCCCTAAATGCACGTTGTAGGCTTGTCCCTATGAGTTGCATTTATGGAGGGTTGACTGTAATGTGCATAAGCATATTATATCTAATGTACAAGTGATATTATCTTGAATAATACAGTAAGCTAATATGGTAACAATAGGTTTGATATTAATAAAATAATTTAAAAGCACAAAGGAAAAAAAATTTTTGTACATATCGTTTTTTTCAAATTATGGAATCTTCTAAAGATTTTACTCATACATTTCCTAGCCAAGGCACTCGATGGACTGGGTTTTGGTGCTCTATTGACAAAAAAACAGGAAATAGATACACTGCTAAGTGTAAATATTGCCTGTTCGATTTTGAAGATAAGCCTAATAGGCTTCACCAACACGTCCTCAAGTATAATAGCTGGCCAACTATTCCAAAAACCAATTATCTTAAAGAAGCCTCTAAGGAAATGGTCCCAGAACGTAAAAGGATTAAACACGGTCAAGATATAATTACGAGTAAAGATGATCAAGAAGAACTCCATTTACCCACATCAACTATGCAATCTGCTAAACAAGAAAGTATCATAAATTGGTGTATCAAGCCTATATCATATAATTACTCTGAAAAACTTCATCAAAAGTTCTTAAACTCCCTCGTCTATAGCAATATTTCTTTTACCTTTGCTAAAAATCCCTATTTTCAAGATTTTCTTTAAGATTTAGCTCTAGGCTATCAACTTCCTTCCAGAGACATGTTACGTGAACGTATCTTAACAGAAAAGTTCACTGGATACCTTAAAAAAAAAACTAACCATAATGTCCACTTTTATCGACACTACGCTTTGCTTAAGTGGCTGGACTGATGCATCTGGAAACTCTATCTACGGATTTATGGTCCTAAAGGAACATCAAGAACATATTGTTGATATTGTCGACCTATTGGCAGAACGACATAAAGGATCCTTTATTAAAGACCAAACCATAAATGTTCTTACCTGAAATGGATTTTAGATGTCATCCGCCATTGCTTGCGTTACTGATAATCTCTCCATTATGGTATCAATGAAAGTCTTCTTAAGGTATGCGAACTAAAATATAAAAAAAAAGTTAATAATAAAATAAAAAAAATACAATAAAGAAAAAATATAAGATAATAATAAATAGTCAATGCCGATTTCTTATTTATTTTTAAATAGCACTAAATAAAAATAAGTAACAAGGATAAGTTTTAGAAATAGACGTGAATATTTAACATATAACTCTTAAATATTAAAATAAACTAAAATATAAAATATATATATTTGGTCCTTAATTATAATATATTTGGTTCTAAGCACAATACCATAATTGGTCATAATCATAATGAATTATGGCAAAAAATGCCGTAATTTATTATAATTATGACCAATTATGGTATTACGCCTATACCTCTAGCCTAAAGAAGAGAACTCCTTAAATAATTTTTTTTTTTTATTGCAACAATTTCCAAATATCGTGCTCATCAGATGCTGCCTTCATGTGTTTAATAGAGTTCCGCATGGGCTTGGACTATCCATGGATATCCATGGATATGTCTAGCATAGGCTGGGCTTGAACATGATTATGGACTTTAGGATCGGGCCTAGGCTTGACAAAATCAGATCCAATATAATTGGATTGAGCCCAAGGCATTTATGTTCAGATCCAATAGCCCACAGATATATCCATTGAAATTAGTGATGCAGTAAAATCGTCCCAATAATTGCTATAATGCATAAGCTTTACCAAGCCATATCCTATATCTGAGATAGGCTATACTTAAGTTTTTGTAATATGCACAAAATAGTCATTATTAAGTATACGTACGTACATACATACACATTATTTCTTGGCGTTTTTACTTTATTTCTATAGAATGATATTTTTAGGTTTCCCACACCTATTATAGTTACTGTCGCTGTTTGGGGCGGTCCAAACCATTTGATAATTAGCATCACATATGGTTAAAACTAGGTTAATACCGTTAAAACCATAGGTGATACTAATCATCACATAGTTTGGACCGTCCCAAATAGTCCGAACAGCGTACATAAAAAAAACATGTAACTTGAAAAGTCTAAAATTAATTTTGATTACGTAAATATTAAACATCTTAAACATACATAAATTTTAAACATTTTAAATTTTAAACATCTTAATTAATCTTAAATTTTAAACAAATTTTAAACATCTTAAATTTTATTATACATCTTAAATTTTAAACATCTTTCTTAAATTTTAAACATCTTAAATTGATGGAAAAAAATTGTCAGAATTCTATTTTTTAAGTCTTGTAAAATAACTTGTTATACCAAACGACAGTACTATTACACCCACAATCACTATAACTTCGAACTATAAATACCAGTGCAACTGCTACTGCCATACCCGCAAATGCTTGATTCTTTAATAAAGTATATATATATTTTTTTAAATGAGTTTGAGAATTATAATATCATATATTAGTACCGAAGTTAGGGAGCACTTTGTCCAATTACAAACTTTAGTTCGCAATAGACGGTGTAATCACTATTAATTAAAATACCAACCAATAATCTTGAGTTCCTGATGTATCAATCACATGAAATCGAATATATATATATACGCGCGTATATGTCGTTTTATAAAATTCATCTTCATTAGAAATTGACGCGCTTCCCGTTAACTACAGTATTTTAAATAAAAGTCAAGGTTAGTAAATCTTAGTAACATGTATAATAGTTTGTAGCTTAATAATAATTGCCAGAATACTTATTTTTTTAAGCATAAAATTTTTTTTATTAGCGTTTTTGATTCATATTTAGAAAATTTTGATAACAATGTAATATGGAAGTTGATACAGATTTAGTTATGCCAAGTGATTCGGTATCGAACCATGAAGCAAACTATGAGGCAAGCTATGAAGCAAACTATGAAGCAAACTACGAATCAAGCCAAGAAGCAAGTCATGAAGCAAACTATACGGCAAACCATGAGGCTAACCATGAGGCAAACTATGAAGCAAACGATGAGACAAACCATGATACTAATGACGAGGCTTCAGTAACTACTACTAGTGGGACTAGTAGGTCTAGAATTAATAATAGAAAGTTGTTGTCGCCTGTTTGGAACCATTTTACATTGATAACTTCAGATGAGCCTAATAAAGACAAGGCAAAATGTAATTATTGCAAGAAAGAATTTTCTCAAAAACAATCGTCGGGTACTACACATTTACATCGTCATCTAAAGTCTTGTATTAAGTATAAAAAAGCCTTGGGATCTTCAAATTCAAATTCTAAAAATACTAGAGGTCAAACACAGCTTACTTTTAATCAATCTACAAATTGGGTTTATTCTCAAGAAAAAAGTAGAATGGACTTAGTGAATATGATTATCGGAGATGAATTAAGTTTTCAATTTTCAGAGCACTCTGGATTTTTAACCTTTGTTAAAGGATTACGACCTACTTTTAAAGTTTGCAGTGCTGATACTATTAGACGTGATACTTTAAAACTATATGAAGACAAAAAAACGTCTATTAGAAATATTCTTCAAAATGTTTCAGGTCAAATATCATTAACAACAGATGTTTGGACATCGCAACAACAACTTAGTTATAGTTCTGTAACAGTACACTTTATAGATAAGGATTGGAAGCTTTTTAGCTTTCTTATGTCATTTAGGTTAATACGCTTTCCTCATACTGGAGTCAATATAGCCAGTTCAATTAAGTCCAGTATGGATGATTTTTTAATCACAACGAAGGTATTATATTTTATCTTGCTATATACAGTATAATATTTAATTTTATCAAAATTAAAAAAAACTTAACTATAATATATTTTAAAGCTACAGACTATAACACTTGATAACGCTTCCTCCAATAATGTAGCTATTAATGAACTTGCCGATCAGCTTACCTCTCTTTCAGTTGATGTGGATATTGAACTTTTTCAAAATCGTTGCTTAGCTCATATCATCAATCTGATTGTTCAAAATGGTATAAAAAAAATTAAACACATTATTAATAAAGTAAGTAATATTTATATTATGTAAAAAAGATAATATTAGTGTAGAATAATGTAAAAGAAAAAAAAATATAAAATTTATTTATTTTTTTATAGGTTCGAGATTGCATTAAAGCACTTCATACTTCGCCAAAATGCCGTCAAGCCTTTATTGATGCTTGTAATTATGAGGATATTGGTGTAATGATACCTCCACTCGATTGTGTTACAAGGTGGAACTCCATGTTCCTTATGTTGGATTCTGCAATTAAAGTTAAAAAAGCATTGTTAAGGCTTAAAAATAGAGACCGTCTCTTTCCAGATCCACCATCTGAGGATGAATGGGAACAAGCAAGTGCAATTCGTGATGGGCTTATGATTTTTTATGAATGTAATTATAAATTTTAATTTTCCAAAATTTTCGAAATAATGGGCATGGGCATTATTTCGAATTTTGGCCAAAATTCGAAATAACACCCATGCCCATTATTTCGAAAATTTATGGGTATATATGATTTTTTAAAAAAAATTTTCTAAAAGAATATGATCCCGACTAAATCGACAGATAATATAGCTAATGCTAATTAATTTTATCGGGATTATATTTTTTTAGAAAATAAGGTTTTAGATTGAGTTATAACATTACTTTTTAATATTAAATTATTTAATAAAGGTACAAATCAAATATCTGCGAGTTCTTATATAACACTTAATAATGCGATTATGATAATTTCTAAAATCAAAATGCATTTACAAAAAATGCAATCTGATTCCAATGCATTTATTCGCGAATTTGCCAACATGATGAGAGAAAAATTTGATAAATATTGGAAAGATACTAGCATTTTATACGTAATTGCATGTATACTTGATCCTTGCTATAAGTTACAATGGTTCAAATATTATTACGAACAGAAAGAGAAATTATCACAAGAGGAGGTTGAAAGAATCGTAACAGATTTACAATTAAGGTAATTATAGGGTTTAATTATAAATCACAAAATTATAATTTATATTATTTAAAATATTAAATTTTAATTTTGATTATCAAATATTAAATTATCGTTTTTTAATTTTTATAGATTTGAAGAAACTTATATTAGGTTTTATTACGACTATTCATTTACTGATATTTCTGCTGAAAATGATTCAACAAATTCTGATGATGATGATTATTATCAATACGCATCTAAGCAAACTTGTACCAGTACCAATAATAATTTACGTGAACTTCAACAGTATTTAAATGAACCAACGACTTCAAAGGATACAAAAGCACTCGATTGGTGGAAATTAAATTGTAATCGGTTTCCAAATTTATCTAAAATGGCACGAGATTTTTTAGCTATACCAGCTACAAGTGTGCCTTCAGAACATATTTTTAGTTTAGCTGGCAGAATTGTAGATGATAATCGTACCAACTTAGATCCAAATACTGTAGAGGCATTAGTATGTTTACGAAATTGGCTCTCTAATCAATTTTTATTAGAGAATTAGAGGTTTTTTTTGTTATATATTCGAATAGTTTTATTTTAATATATAATAAATATATTTTTGAGATTAAATCGTTCTTAATAAAATATATTTTGAAGTTAAATCATTCTTAATAATTCATCAAAGTTTTTATATACTTATATAATAGTTTTCGAATAAAATCATTTAAATTAAATTAATTCTAAATTTATATATTATCGTTATTTGCAAATTTTGTAGATTATAACTCTTAAATTATTATTTTGTCTTTATATAATTGGTACACTTTAGGCCCATGGGCCGAGCTTGGATAGTATATTTGATCGTTGGGCTGGGCTTGGATTTATATAATAAAGACATTGGGCTGGATTTAGATATAAATAATCCGCCCATATTTTATTGGGCTGAACTTGGACTCTACTGCTATCCAGCCCAGCCCGGCCCATGCGGAACTCTAGTATTTAATCTAATTGTAAAGGACATCGCTGGCTTTAGTGGCATAATTTCTATCTGTAAAAAAAATCAGAAACTCATTAACTTTTTTACAGCTTTATATATTTGGCTTCAAGAACTAAAAAACTGGCAAAAAGAAAAAAAAATCCTCATTTTTTAACTATCTTTTGTGAAACCTAATAGTATTCTCTCGCTAAGATCTGTTTGGGTGTGTTTACTTTTGAAGGTGGCTTTCAACATTGTTTTGGGCTAAGCGAATCTGATAAAATGAAATACCCAAAAGTCAGAGCCGAAATAAAAAATATTGTTAATGACAGGTATCATTTTGCTAGTAGTGATACATTAATAAAAGTAATTGGGCCCGTTGCCGATGCAATTGGAAGGCTTGAAAGAAGAGAAGCAACGTTAGCTGATATTTTTAAGCAGTTAATTTATATTCACTTAGAAATATCTAAGCTCGATATTCCTATCACGGGTTTTAAAACACATGCACTTACCATTATTAGTAAAAGAGCAAGAGAGTTCTCTAGCAATATTTATTTTATTGCTTTATTTCTTTTACCAGCTTATAAAAACATAACTATCTCTTGACATATAGATAGTAACGGTCTTGTATTTGAATGCTTAAAATTGGCAAAAGCCTGAAAATTTAATTATGATGAAACTAGTATTCTTTATAAAGAATTAATTAACTATAAAAATAACGATCTTTCCTTTAAATTCCTTCCTAGTGACTTTCAAAAATCTCCTCGATTATTTTGGTCTGAATTCATTGGTAGTTCTCCTCTTCTTCGTCGGTTTGCCATGAAAGTCCTCGTGATTGTTCTCCATGAAGTAGCATGTGAACAGCTTTTTTCGTCCTTGGGTCTAACAAAAACTAAGTCTCAAAACTCCCTTTCACCTGATACACTTTCAAAGCTCGGGCAGATCAAGAACGAATTACAAAAGGCTATTCTAACTAAAAAAAATAGAAAGCAAAGGATTTTAGATTCTAGTACTGTCGAAGAAAATATAGATATATTATTTGAAGAAGATAGTGAGATTGAAGAACAGGATGAAATTAACGAAGAACTTAGCATTGTTAATATCAAATATGAAGAGACTTCTCTTATGGAGGAATTTTTCGACTTCGATGTATATGAAAGAGACCAGGAGGCTTTACTTGAAGATAATCTTTTCGTGCTGCAAAATGAGGAAAAGGATTGGTCTATTAAAGATATTCTTACGCAAAATAAATAAATTAGTATAAATATATATTGAAACAATATTTTTAAATAAAATAAAATAACTTTACCTCTCGTATATATAACAAAAAGAAAGGGCAAATAAGTAAAAATCCAAGTAATGTTATTAGTGTTTCGAAACAAAAGTCGATGAAATCCCTTTCAACATAAAAGTATATGAAAAAAATAAGAACCCATATATTCATAGATTAAATCAGTTAATAAGTATTTTTCACTTTGCACTTCTTGCAGATATCGGGGTTTGTCATTATAGTACAAATTCAAAAGGCAAGAATTAACAGAAAATCGATTTTTTTTAAGCTATAATTTTAACCAATTTTGATTGGTTAATGCTTTGTCATATAATTTTGTATGGGCATACCCATAGGGCATGCCACAAGCCAAGGCATGCCCACTAAAGCATGCCGATTTTTTTACTCGTGCCCCCAACTCTATTTAGAGAACGTTCTGTTTTTTTTTTTTTTAGGAAACGTTCTGTTTTTTTTTTTTTTAGAAAACGTTGTATTTCAAAAAAAGTTAAAGGTGAGTAAAAGTTCTATCTAATGTGTGAAATATAGCTTATATATACCAAACCAAAAGTGCTACCCAAAAAAATTTTTACTATGATACTCAAATATAACCTCATATAGATTGTTTAGGGTTCTACTAATGCAGTAGCCTGCACCACCAATCAGTTGCCACATGGCAGTGGCTCTGATTGGCTTGTTGGTTACTGCGCCTCAAAGTTGTAATATTGCATACTAACGTTTACCTAGCCGTTGGCTTTCACAACTAATAACTAAAGACTAATTAGGGTTCCGCAATTTGATTTGATCTTCAAATATTTGAATCAAATATTTGATCAAATTCAAATTCAAATTCGACTATATTTGATTTGATCAAATTCAAATATGGCCAAATTTGATTTGATTTGACAAATATTTGATTTGATTTGAAAATTACTTTAAAAATTCAAATTCAAATCAAATTCCAATTCAAATATTTGTATCAAATCAAATTCAGATTAGGGTCAATTTGATTTAATCAAATTCAAATTGATCCAATATTTGATTTGATTTGAATTT
>QKWP01001429.1:111374-128635 GCA_003550325.1 Gigaspora rosea
ATAACTATCTTGCTAAGTCTGCTGGCTTATATTTTTTATATGTCTTTATCTTCCGGCTCACCATGAGATCATTGATTTTAAATTCTTTTTATATTTATTTTTTATATTTTATTTTTAATTAATATATATGTAGTTGCTAATATTGTAAATAGCAAATTGGCAATTTGCTAGCATATATATTAATTAAAATTATTATTTTAGAGTTAGGGTTAGGGCATATTAGTTAGCATTAGATTTTTTTTAGTATAAATTATGTGATTAAGGTTAGTTCGTTGGATTCTTGTTAATTTTGTATTAATTGTATAATTGTATTAGTTAAAAGTAAATGTTTAAAATGCTTGTTATCTATATTATATAAATAAAAAATTTTAAATGACTTAATTAGTATGTATATTTTAATAAATTAAAATTAAAATAAAGTAGTAATATTATATTTTTACAGAATTTATATATGCGATATATACCTGATATATGGGGTGTTACACATTAAAACAGCCCTTTTTTGCATATAAATCATTTTGAGTAAATCGGGTTTAAAAAAAATTGGATAAACAAAAATTTTGATCTAAAAATAGAATTTCACGGTTCTAGAAATTCCCTAGAATATTAGTCGATCACCTAAATTTTTTTTTTAAGTATCATAATAAGTCTTTAGTGGTTAAGACTCTGTAACTTGGACAGTAACAAAAACCTTCTTAAATCTAGCACGTTGGGTTAAAAAGACTGCTGTATCTTCATGAAAACATACAGTAAGTCTTACAATTGTCTTGGATTCAAAAACTACCAGCAAAAAGGAAGTCTTTTTTTTTTGTTAAAAAACCACCACTAAGGCGTTTTAAACTCTTGGATTAGATTCAAAGACGAATTGGTCAAAAGCTACTAGTACACTATTAACAGTTGGAATAGAAAGTTGTAATGGACATAACGCATTACGACGGTTGTGCGCGGGTTAGAGGTTTTTTTTTTTTTTTAGCGGGTTTTTATAAAATACTGATAAAGTCTTTTTTTTTGAATTACAGTGAATTGGTTCAGTGGATCGGGCTCAAAAACTACTAATAACGAAGATTTTTGTTTAAATTCCGGGTTCAAATCAACCGTCAATAATTATTATTATTTTTATTCTAATGGATTCAAAAGCTGCTATTTACTATCGAGTAGATTTATTGCGAATAGATCTTTATGGACATAATGAATTAATTGGTTGGTAACGACAGTTATGCGCGGGTTAGGGACGCATGACATATTGATAACATAATAGTTCTTTAAGTGGGTTCAACTATTAGTACGAAATTTTTTTAAGAAAATTAGTAAATTTGTTAATTATTTGTAGATTTTAGTTTGAAGGTTCTTAATCCTAATCCACTAAAATTTGCAAAAAAAAACTTTACAGAACCATCCTATTGATTATCACACATTGCAAATTACTTTCTTTTTTATTGTTTTGTACAAAACTTTACTTGAGCACGATTTGCTAAAATTTTATATAATAAAATATGCGTAAATAGGATTTACCATAGCAAAGTCTTTTTTTGAATTCCGATGAAATCTGATAAAAACTGGTTGATGCTGGAGTAGATGAGTTGCAAATGTTCTCTACGGACGTAGCAAAGCAATTGGTTGTTGCGACGGTTATACGCGAGGTAGGAGCGTATGACAAATTTGTAATAAGTTTTTTTAATAGATTGGGTTCAAAAGCTACTAAGGTTTTCTTAAACTCTGGTGAATTAATTCAAAAATATCATGACAAAGTCTGATTAAAAAAACTAGTTGATGCTGGAGTAGATGTGTTTGAGTGATCTCTACGAATTTAGTAGTTATACATGGGGTAAAGGCATATTAATATTAAGTTTTTTTTTTGACTTTAATGGATTGGGTTCAAAAAGCTACTAAGATATTCTGGTGAATTGATTCAAACCTGTCATACAGATGAAATTCGATTAATAACTATTTGATATTAGAATAGATTTCTTGTGATCTGTATATTTATAGATAGTGTTGGTTACGACAGTTATAAAGATAACTATACACCTACTAATCATGTTTTTTTTTGTAATTATAAATGGATTGGGTTCAAAAGTTACTAGCAAAAGTTATTCTTAATTCTGAAAATGCTAAAAATAAAGAGACATGCACTTGCAGATGCATACAAAGTTTTTATTGTTATAATGTATTATAAATACATGTATACATGTACTTTTTTTTTTTTACAATATAAATTTTAATCAGATTATTTGTTATCTGTATAAATTGCATATGATTGTTTGTAATAAAATAACTTTCATGTGTTTTAATATTAAAAAAAAAAAAATAATGCACATTTCACATAATACATTAATAGATTACAATAGAACAACAATTAGATTTTGAATTTTACATATTGTATTGTATATAATATAAATCAGTTGTATTAATTAAAATATTCAAAATTTTTAAATTTTTAATTTGTAAAAATGTCCACTTTTTCTTTAAATAAAAATATTTTTGAAGAAACTCATATAGAAAATACTCAATTACAAGCAGATCTTTCAAATTTACAATTTCAATTTTTAGTTCAAGATAATAATTTATCATTATCTGAAACACCTGAAATTTTTGAAATTACAGAAAATAATCTTTTAAAAAATGAGATTTGGACTGAAGAAGAATTTTTAAATTTTAAAAAAATATATTATAAAGAAAAAGATATTTTTGAAAAACAAGATAATGATAATCAAAAATTAGAAAATGAAATAAATTTATTACAAAATGATGATTTTAAAAAATCCTTTGAAAAAAATTGTTGTGAACAAAATTGTTTACAAACTCAAGTTGAATATTCTGTAGCTTTAAAAAGATATTTAAATTTTAAAAATCTTTCTAAATCTTTTCAAGATATATATTTATTAGGTATTATTGCTGCTACTAAACGACCAGAAATTATTAAAAATTCAAAAAAATCTAAACTTACTACAGAATATAGCTTTGAAGGACAATCAATTTGTAAAAATGCTTTTAAAACAATTTATGGTCTTGGAGATACATGATGGAAAAATTTAAGAGATCATTTTACAGAACATGACATTAATTTATGTATTAATTCAAAGACTGGAAAAGTTGGAAATCGAGCAATATCTTTTGAATTAATAATGAAAGTTATTACTTTTATAGGAATTTTGCTAAGCAAAATGGTTTACCATCTCCAGGTAATTTATATTAACTTTTATTTATAATTATTTTATTTTATTTATAGTAATTTATTTTATTTATAGTAATTTATTTTATTTATAATAATTTATATTTATTATAATTTATTTTATTTATTAATAATAAATTTAAAATTTTATAGAACGTAGTTTTTGTGATAATACTACTACAATTATATATTTACCAGCAGATACTACTTACATATTCAATATTTAGAAGCAATTAAACTAATAATCAATTTGAAATTGGTTTTAAAACATTTGTTAGAATTTGGAAAAAATTTTTACCATATATTAAAAAATTAACTCCACATAGTGATCTATGTTTAAAATGTAAAGATATGAGATTTAATGCAAATTATTGGTCAATTGAAGAAAAAGAAACTAAAGTTTTAGAATGGCATAATCATATTAAATGGGCACAAGAAGAACGAGAAAATTATAAGTAATTATAAATTTTATAAAAATTAAATTGCTATAATTTAAAAAATTTATTATTAGGTAAATTATAAAATATTTAAATAATATTAAATCTTAATAATTTATTTTATTAAACTATAATTATTTTTTTATAATTAAAAACTTTATTAGAAAATATATTAAAATAGCATATGAAGATATTCAAAATTTTGGAATTAATAATATAATACGTCCTGGAAAACCAAATTTTTTAAATATCACAGTTCATCTTTCTTGGGATTATGCACAACAAATTCAATTACCATATTCATCTCAACAAGAGGTAAATAATTTTATAAATTTTAAATTTAATTATAAATAATAACAATTACTATATATTTTTAATTATTCTATTTTTAGGATGAAATTTACTTTAAATCTTTATATAAAGTTCATTTATTTGGAATATGTGATGATGCATTTCCACGTCAAGTAAATAATAATTTTTTTTATTTATAATTATATTTATATTAATAAATTTCTAATTTTTAGGTAAATTATCTTATTAAAGAAAGTGAATTAGTTGGTAAAGGTGCAGATACTGTTATTTCTTTAGTTCATAATTATTTTGAATTACATGGATTAGGAGAAAAAAAATTAGTAATTCATGCAGATAATTGTTCTGGACAAAATAAAAATAATGCAATGATAGCATATTTGGCTTGGAGAGTTTTAACAGGATTACATGATAGTATAACTTTTTGTTTTATGGTTGCAGGTTATACTAAATTTAGTCCAGATGGATTTTTTGGATTGATAAAATTACTTTTAAGAAAATCTGAAGTAGATAATTTTGATGATCTAATTAATATAGTTCAAAATTCTACTCCTGGTGGATATAATATTGCACAAACAATTTTTGATAACAAAGGAAATCAGGTTGTACATTTTTATGAATGGACAGATTGGTTAAAACAAAAATTTATAACAATTCCAAATATATTGAAACAACATTATTTTGAATTTGATAGTTTAAACAAAGGAAAAATTAAAATTAGTACATCTTCTAATGGAGAAAAAACAACTATACAAATTGAAAAAATTAAGCAAAAAGACAATTTTAATCAATTAGTTGAAAAAATATTACCTGGTCTTAGTGCAGAACGACAATGGTATTTATATGAACAAATAAGAACTCATATTCAAAATCCTAACAAAAAAGATGATTTATGTCCAATGCTTACTATTACCAAACCAGTAAAATTTAAATAAAAATAAATATTAAAATTTTTATTAAAAATATAATATATATATAAATATTAAATTATTTTATTATAATTTTTAAAATAACTAAGTACAAGAATATTTATTTTGATTTTAAATATTTATTAATAATAATTTATTAATATTTTTACTCTATTATATAAAAAAATTATAATTTAAATCTTACTTTCATTATAATTATAATTTTTATATTAAAATTCTTTATCAATAAATAAAACGATTTAAACCATTGATTTTTTATTAAAAAAATTAATCAATTTATACAAAAAATAAAAATTTAATTCAATTATAGCAAAACTAATTATTACTAATAGACTTTTTAATTAAAATTAATTTATAATGATGAATTTAAAAAAAAAAAACTTTGTTATACTGTAGTAGTTTTGAATCCAATCTATTAAAATTTAAAAACACCTCAGTAGCTTTTGAACCCAATCCATTAAAACTAATAAAAAAAAAGTTAATTAATAGTTTTTGACTAAAATTCATTTTTTTAAAAAATTAACTTATCTTAACAAATCTATTATGTGCCACTACCCCGCGCATAGCCATCATAACCAACCAATTACTTTGCTCGTCCATAGAGATCATTTACAAAATATCTACTCCAGCATCAACCAGGTTTTTAATCAGATTTTATCAGGATTTAAGAAAGACTTTGCTATGGTAGTTTTGGTTCCAAAATCTTGGTAGCTTTTGAACCCAATCTATTAAAATTAATAAAATTCGTTAGTGGTAGTTTTTGAACAAAATCTATTTAAAAAAAAATTCTTAATCTGTTATGCACCTACTCACGCATAATTATTGTGCATAACCAACCAATTCTTTTGCGACGTCCATAGAGATCGTTCACAACATATTTACTCCAGAATCAACTAGTTTTTTAATCGGGTTTCATCAGAATTTAAGCTTTGCTATAGTAGCTTTGGTTTCAATCTATCAAAATTTTAAGAAAACCTTGGTAGCTTTTGAACCCAATCCGTTAAAATTAATAAATTCATTAGTGGTAGTTTTTGAACAAAATCTATTTAAAAAAATTTCTTAAATCTGTTATGAGCCTCTACCTCGCACATAACTGTTGTAACAAACCAACCAATTATTTTGTTACATCCATAGAGACCATTCACAACATATCTACTCCAGCATCAACCAATTTTTTAATTGGGCTTCATCAGAATTTAAGAAAAGACTTTGCTATAGTAGTTTTGGTTCCAATCTATTAGAATTTAAAATTAATAAAATTCGTTAGTAGTAGTTTTTGAACAAAATCCATTTAAAAAAATTTCTTAAATCCGTTATGCGCCCCACCCCGCGCATAGCCATTGTAACCAACCCAATTATTTTGCTACGTCCATAGAGATCGTTCACAACATATCTTTACAGCATAAGTTTTTAATCAAATTTTATCAGAAGTTTTTAAAAAGATTTGCTATGATAGTTTTGGATCCAATCCACCGGTATTAAAAAAAACTTTCGTAGTTTTTGAACCTATTAAAATTAAAAAAAAATTCGTTAGTAGTAGTTTTTGAACCAAATCCCTCTAAAAAAAAAAAAAAAATTACCTTTACAAATCTATCATGCGCCCCTACCCCGCGCACAACCGTCATAACCAACCAATTCTCGTTATGTCCGTAAAGATCCATCACCACACCTACTCTAACAAAACACAGCATACCAGCAGTTTTTAAAATTTAGAATAAGAACTGCTACTGATTATTTTTGAACAAATCCAAGAAGTGACCTAACCGGGTGAAAAAAGTTGACAATAGCCAATAAAGAGTTAACCAAAGTGCTTTTGTTGCTGGTAGCTTTTGAACCCAATCCATTCAAGTGTAAGAAAAAGCTTCATGCTTCATTACTGGTAGTTTTTGAACAAAGTTACCTTTATCAAACTGTCACGTGCCCCTACCCCGCGCATAACCATCGTAACCAGCCAATTATTTTGTTACATCTCCAAAGATCAATCCACAACGCGACTAGTTCTGTGGAAAACAGTATATTAGTAGCGTTTTAACCAAATTCACTAAAAAAAGACTTTGTTACCAGGACCCCGGACATCTCTCATATAGGTCATAACTGGATTTTGGCCAATTTTGATCTAATTTGCTGAAAATGACAAAATCTATTTATTTAAATTACTTTTGATCCAGTAATCAGAATTGAATAAACTTTTTTTGTTAGATGCGCCTCACTGAGAGCTTCATTTTAAAAAAAGTTTATTCAAATTGGACTACTGAGTGCCAAGATAATTGCCAAAAACTGATTTTTTGCTTTTCAAATTTCAGGGAGTTTTTGCTGAAATGCGTAACGTATAACCTCTGTACTACATGTTTGGGGTCCTTTGTTACCTATAGCTTTTGAACTTAATACCAAAGACTTTCATTACAAGTATTCTTAGCAATAAAAAAAAAAAAGGTCTTCGTTACTAATAGGGCTTAGGCCAAGACTTTCGTTGCTAATAGGGTTTAGCCCAAACTATAATAAAAAATTTTTAAATGTACTGTATGTATGTTCATTGAAAATCTAGATGATCTTTGTTTCTATTGGATTCTAGAAATCTTGTATTTCTATTTTTAGATTTCGTCGTTTTTTCAGTTTTTTTGCATTTTATGGATCTTTTTATTATATAATTTGGTTTTGTGATTTGATAAATCTTTTTGCCAAATATATATCTATTAGAAAATCAAAAAAACTCAATTTTCGAAAAATTGCAAAAAAAGGCTGTTTTAATGTGTAACACCCCATATATACGGCATATATACTATATGTGTACTATATGTGTCCGACATATGTTCGATATCCTACATAACTCTACACATATCGGGTACCCTATAATATATATCGGATACATGATGCATTACAGAATTTATATATGCGATATGTATAAGGCATGTATATGGCATGTATACTATATGTGTACTATATGTGTCTGATATGTGTCCGATATCCTGCATGAACTCTACACATATCGGGTATGTGTATAAATATATCCTACACATATCGGTCACATATCATATATATATAGTATACATATCGGGTACCCGATATTATACCGATGTGCATCGTTTTGACCTGTGATATAAGTGCAGGTTGGGCTTGAAAAAAGTTACTTTAACTATTTAGCAAGAAACAAAAAAGCAAACACAATGTTAAATGAAAAAAATAAAAACAACAAAAAGATAGAATCTAAAACATGTATAGATTATAAAAGCTAGCTATTAATAAATAGTAACTTTCGTGAGAGCAACGAAAAGATAGAATTTGAAATATATATATATTGTAAAAACTAGATGGTAATGTTTTATGCTCAATTCAAAGAAATTTAATTATATAATCGAACTTATACCGTATTTATATTACTCCCTGCATATGTCAGAATTAACTTAGTAACAATATTACTATTGCAGTTTTTGTGTATTTTAATATCATATATATGCATTTTATTAACTTTAATAATTAATATAAAATTTGATATACTTTATAGGTACAACAGTGGTACAACTATATTAATTCTATTTATTTAAAATTATATTTTATATAGTTTTTATATTATAAGTTTTATATTTATTTTTTATATTATATATAATTTTATAAATTAGATAATTTATTTGATTATTTTTAATTATTTTTTTAAAGTTATAACAAATACGTGGAAGAACTAATTAACAACGATCAGACTCAACATACAGAGCAAACTTTAGCTTCTTGCACAACTGTGAGAACCGAGTATATGGCGAGCACTTTTACAGAAGACAACTATAGTACTTAAGATACCATATCTTTATCACCTTCTGAAGTACAACTCTCCTTTAATCCTTCTCTATCACTAACTGCTACCAGTTCTAACAACTATCCAATATCAGAAATCTATGATGAATCATTACTTGAAAAAGACTTTAGCGATGAAGAAATTGAACTACCCACAAACTCTTTAAGTGAAAGAAACTATATCAATCCCAATCCTAACCTTTTTGAAATATACAACCCAAAAGCATGTTATAACAAATTTCTTTACTACAAGCACTCCCTGCTTCACAAACTGCGGGTTCTTTTTTGCAATATATACAAGAATATTATTCTATGTTCTATTCAAACCAATATATAAAAATTTCTATTAAGCCACATCCCTGATTTGATCATATTTTTACAGAAGCACACATTTACCTTTCATATGAAAATTTTATACCAGATCACATAATATTTCCACCTTTTGAAGATTTACTATATTACTCTGATGTAGAACTTAAATCACCCAATAACAAATTCCAAATACCAATCTTCACAAATAATCTCTTTTTCTTAACACCCAACTTACAACATTATACAATATTAAATTTCAATACTAATACAAATCCTATATCTGATACCAAACTAACATAAACAATCCTAATATACCCTATATATACCAAATCAAACTATAACACTTGAACCTGAATATATCTCAATTCCTATAAAAATTGCCTCACTTAATACAAATGGTCTTCTACAACCAACAAAAAAGCTCCTAATTGAAGAAACCTTAAACCAAAACCTATATGATATTTTTGGTCTTTCAAAAACTCATTTAATCCAAAAAGATGGCAAATTTTTAAACAACAAAATCAAAAACTATACTAGCTTCTGGAGCTTCTTTTCCAATCCACATCAAGCTGGTGTAGGGATTTTTATCCACAACAAAATCTCCAAATATGTCGCTCACACTCACAATTTTAATGGCCATATAATAGGTCTTGACCTTCATTTTAAAAACACTCCTATTAGACTGCTTCAAATCTATATTCCTACTACTGAAAAAAAACAACTCTGAAAAGAAATACAAGAACAAATTATTACACTGTGCCAAAATTCTAAATATCAATATATAATTATAGGAAACTTTAATAGTGTTCCTAACCCTCATATTGACCGTTTACCATCAAAGAAAACATCAATTCCTGAAACCCAACTTATTAAATATCTTATTAGTCACCAATATAAAGACATCTATCATTTTTTTTCCCTAACTCCCAAAATTTTACATTTCAACGTTCAAATATTCAGAGTAGAATAGATCAAATCTGGACTAATCTGAGTATTACAAATATAGATTATACAGATATACTCTCAAACAAACTTTTTGAATCAGATCACAATACTATCACACTAGAATTATCTGTTATAATTAACAAACCAAAACCACACAAACAACACAAAAGGAAAAATTTCTCTGAAAAAATAGCACCAAAAAAGATCTAGAATATTATGCAAACCAAACCATACTCAATTTGCAAAAACTACATATACAAATAGATCAAATCACTAACCAAAACCAACTTAACAATTTCTGGAATAAACTTCAAAAAACTCTTACTAAAGCTGCCATCAAACATATTCCTTTTCACAAAATTAATACTATTAAAGAAATCAAAGAAACTTCAACATCAAAACAAACTCCTCTTTTCTATAGATTTAAAGAAATACAATATCTCAAACCCCACTTTTCCTCTCTTAATTTTCTTTTACTTAGTAAAAAATATATTTCACAATACTCTGACTGCCTATTTCAATTATCAACACCTACCTTATTACAAATTAAAGAAGAATTCCAACAAATTAAAACTGCCCTTAATATTCAACAACAACAAACTACCTACAAAGAGATTCAACAAAAAATTGAAAACCGTAACAAATTCTTTTTAGAAATTCCAAAACTTTCTACAAAAAAATCCTTGAAAAATACAATAATATATATATCGATAGACTATCTATTGAAAACTCACTCCTTACAGAACATAACGAAATTTTTAATGCAATTCATAATCACTTTACTGAATACTTTAAAGAAAAACCTCTCCAACCAATTTCACACTCCTCTGAATTTTACTATCTCTATGAACTACATTCTGAATATGAAGAATACTACAATAACTTATTTCAGGAAATCACAAACCAAGAATAGCAAAATATCTTAACAAATCTTCCAAACCAAAAAGCATCAGGGCCCTCTGAAATCTGCTATGAACATATTAAATATGCTAGTCACAAAGCACAAACACTCTTTAAAAAATTCTTTAACAAATACTTCCAACTTCAAAAAGTTCTTACAGACTGGAAATCCTCTAATATTTTCCTTATTTCAAAAAAATCTAATTGGGACTTTACTCTCAATCAAGTTCGCCCAATTTCTATTATTGAACCTTTCAAAAAATTCTTTACCAAAATCTTTACTAAACATTTAGATCAAATTATCTCTAATAATCATTTTTTATCTAACCTAAATTTCGCTGCTTCTAAAAACTTCTCAACTCATATTCCTATACAAATTCTTCATAATAAGGGTGTGGCGATATAGAGAAGTTGTTTGGTTATCACCCCCAAGCAGCAGGTTTAGAGTTCAAATCCCACTGGAGACGAATTGAAAAATAGGCCTGTGTTACAGTAACATTTGTTCATCGATCGGTCGGGTAGATTACCTGTAGCCTTGGTAAAAGCCAAGAGACCGGAATAATTGAAACCCGTTTGGCAAGTCCCGAGTGAAAAGGTAGCTGGACTTTCGACGGTACTGGGAAAAAGGATCTTAGCAGTGACTGACTGGGAAACTGAACGGGCAAGAGCCTCTATAGCAAAAGGGGGCCCACCAACCTGGCCGCCGGAGTCGTACCGGAGGAAAAGATCATGTGTTATAGAAGAATGGTCCAAGGAAAGGGAAACCTTAGGCACCTAAAGCCTAGCAGACCGATCCTTCCGGGCCAACTGGATTGGTAGTCTGGAATTACTGGGGAAAAGGATCCAAAGAGTGACTGACCGGGTACTGGGATCTAGTGAACTTCGCAAGAGCAGACAGAACTAATTGGCCAATAAGTAGCGGAAACATGGAGGTGTATATGTGTCAAAACCTAAAGGGAGTAACAAAAATCAGATGAATTTTTAGGGGGGTAGGGGGGTAAAAAAAGTTAAAATTATATATAAGAATCTGACTATTTATATATTAAAGAAGAGGGAGGGGGTAGGCCTCTGATAAAAAATAATCAGATGATTAATGACACTGCCCTAATGGAGCTCTGGACGCACTCATATGAGAGTTTTTGGATGCTAAGAGGATTTGGGACCACCAATACAGGTATACGCTAGTATAAGTGCATGCAGTAGTGATCGGGTTCTCTCTAGCCTCATGATGCCATCCAACTATATTCAGCACTAGAAGCATTTGTGAAAGCCCAGGTCCTTGCCACTATCCCTTAGATTGTAGTAGAACACAGGCAAATTTGTCTGCGTTTTTGCACTTTTTTAGCTCTGATTTACTTTTTTAAAATGCTAAAATAATTAAATAAAACTTTGTACAATTATATTTGAAAATAAGGATTACTTTTTTGCAAAATTAGTTTTTATATTATAAGAAAATAAATTATAGTTACATATAAGCTGAAAATAGATAATTTTAAGAAAAAATTTTTTTAAAAAATTTTATTACAATTTTTCTGCGATCTTATTTAGTTTTAGTTTTAGAACTATAGTTCTTAAGACAATATTGTAGTTTATATAAAGGATGACAACTTTCATTATTGCAACTTTAATGATTTACTTGTAAAAATTAAGACTTGTATTAGAAGTAAAGATTTTTTTTATAGACGGGAACATATAAAATTTGAAAAAATCTAAAGAAAAATTTTAATAGTAAAAATGCCAATACAAGAACTTTAAACATTTATTATATTAAAGTTTTCTAATGCTTTTAAAAAATATTTATAACAAAGTTACTAAAACAAAACTCAAAGAATATTTTTTACTTAGAAAAGATATGGCTAAAATCAATATTTAAAATTTTATTAAAAATTTTAAAATACGCAGTCAAATTTGCCTGTGTTACAATCTAAGGGATAGCAGGAAGTACAGTCGTTCGCACATTTCCAAATTCAGAATGTTAAATTCTGGGTCCTCAAGTCGCAGGAAACTGGCTGGTTGCGGCAGCATGCAGGCTTGAGATACTTATCCAATGCGGTAAAGACAGCTGCATGGCTTGAGATACAAACCCCCGAGAAGTACGCTAGTAAGGGATTTTCTGGGTAACCAGATTTCGGGTACACCAACTTGGAAGCATAAAGCGCCTACCTGGCAACACACACCAAATTGGAAGTGATGAATTAGGAAATATGGGTAAAGTGGTGGACATGTGAATGCTTATTGTTGGTTGAATAAGGACGTACAAATCCAGGTCAACTATATAAATGGGAATATAGAAGGCTCTGGTGGGTTTTAGCTGTGGATAAAAGGTTTCACAGCCTGAAGTTCTAGTTCCAATATATTTGTATATAATATATATGTATAAAAGGCACCGCCATATGTCAATTTGTTTAAGTATTAATAAAGTTTGGAGCAGGAGCTACACCCTTAATATTAAAAAAAAAAAAACAAATTCTTCATAATACTATTGAACACTATAAAATACACAACAAAGAAGTCTGGATTCTTTTTCAAAATATGGGGTGAAGTCAATAGAAATGGAACAAATTTATCTAATAAATTTGTCCCATATCTATTGACTCTACCCATATGTCAAAAGCTTTTGACAAAATCAACATCTTATGATTACAAGATACTTGCAAAAGAATCGGTATTCCTAGTTCAGGCATCAATCTGATTACTGAACTACACTCATTAAGACAAGCAAGAATTATTACTGCTCATGGTCTTACCTCCCCTATTAATATCCAGTCTGGAATAGAACAAGGAAAAACCTATTCTCCTTTATTTTGGAAAATTTACTATGACCCAATCCTTACCTTCATCCATCAAAAATACCAAAACTATTTACTCAAAATTGACTTACAATCCCCTCTTGACATAATTACTCATACTACTACTAGTAGTATTTTAATCCCACCATTAGCTTACATGAATGATACAACATAGCTTTGTGAAAGCTCTACTACTATGCAAAATATTCTTAATGACACATCTGAACTCTATAAAATTAATAATATAGAAGTTAACCCTTCAAAATCTGATCTACTTCATATTCGACCTTAATCCTATAGATCCCAAACAACTCCTCTTTTATTTAATAATTAACTTATTCTATCCAGAAAACCTAATGATGTTATTAGATATTTAGGTATCTATCTTGATGGAAATGGTTCAACCAAACCAACATTTGATACTATTATTAACAAAATTGAAACCTTTATTTGTCTAATAAAATACAAAAAACTTATTCCTTTACAAATTTCATCTCTTTTTAATTTCATACTCCAACCCTCTATTGAATACCTTCTACAAATTTGCATTATTCACAATAACCTCCAAACCAAACTATCCTCCTTTTTACTATTCAAACCAAGAAAATGCTTTCCATTGTCAAAAAAAAACACTAACAATATAGTTTGTACTAACCCTATAACATTTAATTTACCAACCCTTAGCAATTTGATTCAAAAAACAAGTAATGCTAACATTGAACATATTTTTAACTCTAGTCCAATACTTAAAAATATTGGTCTTACACATATTAAATCATGGCTAGCCAAAGTATAGTATCCCAATCTCACCCAAAGCTTACTCATCTTCCATATTAATAAAACTAAAAACTTTAAACTTATTTTTCAACTCTCACAATTAGCTAAAAACAATATTACATTATCAAATATTTTACTTAATTCCAACCTTCCAGATTTCTTTTCTAATCTATATCTAATCTATGATATACTCCCTTCAAAACCACAAACTTCTATAATCAATAGTTTGAGAAATAATCGATTATTATTTATTGAACAAATTACTACTGCAAGCAATAAATATATTCTTCCATGGAATAATATTTACTTATGTACTAACAATGCTACTAAGGGTCAACAACCTTTATGGTTTTCTAATATTCTTAATTTTATACAAGAGAAAACAATTATAACTACTTGGCCTCATCTCCACTTACCCTCAATTAACTCTTTCATTAATACAACATATCTTTTCTCTCCTTTATTATCTCCTACTTTTTTTTCCCTTATACAAATACACTATAACTCTAACAATAGTATTTTCTTATTACACCAAACCTCTCTATCAAAAACTGCAACATATAAGGGAGCTTCCAGAAATTAGCTGATTTCTGGGTGGATGGGTGGGTTAGCTGAAGTATCAGGTGTAATTCCGGCCAACATTTCATAATTCCGGCCAAAGTTGCAAAATTATTTTTAACCAAAATTATAGATTTATTAATAATATTTAATAATTAATAACTTTTGATCTACTGGACCAAATTTGATGATTCAACTACCAAAATGATCCTCTCAACAAGAGGATTCTAGTGACCCAAAATTGTTAAATCCAATTACAGGATCCTGTAATCGGAATAGATTTGTATTACTATAAAAGTACTATAATTTATTAAATAATTATAACCCATTTATAGTAACACAAATTTATTTCGATCTTAGAATCCTGTGATTGGATTTTAACGATTTTGGGCTTATTAGAATCCTCTCAATAAGAGGATTCTAACAAGCCTAAAATCGTTGAATTCTAATTACAGGAACCTAAGATCGAAATAAATTTGTGTTACTATAAATAGGTTATAATTATTTAATAAATTATAGAACTTTTATAGTAACACAAATCTATTTCGATCACAGAATCCTGTGATTTGGTTATAACAATTTTGGGCTTCCTAGAATTCTTTCATTGAGAGGATAATTTTGGTAGTTGAATCATCAAATTTGGTTCAGTAGATCAAAAGCTATTTACTATTAAATATTATATTTAACTTTTTAATAATCGTAAAATCTGATTGGCTAATTGGGGTATCAGGTGTGGGTAGGTGGGGGTAGGCTCATAGTAAACCAAAATCAGCTGATTTCTGGAAGCTCCCTAATATGAAACCTTCAGACTCAGGCTTTACACAACTACTACCCAATACCTTTCCTTCTTCAAATACCTTCTCATCATTTAATCTGCCCTATAACCAAATTAGCATATCTAATAATCCAATATATATTCAAATAGATTACAAAGAAATTCTTGCTCTAATCTATATATTCAACCTTACCAATACCACAACTTCCTCTCAATCTATACCACAAATTTATATCCCTACACAAGAAACACAACTTATACATAATTTAACCAATCATACTACCTATTAAAATCAACTTACTAGCCTTCTACCACTTATTCAAAATCTCAGTTCACAGGAACTTCACTTTTATACCAATGCCTCAATACAAAACACACAATCATCAAATATCAAATCTGGAATTGGCTGGATTTGCGAAAATAACACTTCTATCAAATTTAATGCAGCAACTAATTCATACTCTAATACAACACGAACTGAACTTGAAGCAATTATTTCTCTTCTTCTTGCAACTCCTAATAATAGCCATTTAAATATCCATTTAGCTAACAATACTGCAATCAAAAATTTAAAACAAACACACTTCTCCAAACCTATACAAAACAAAAATTGGGAAATTATATCCATTATTAATCAAATTAAATCTATCAAAAACATCTCATTCACTCTATACAATGTTAAATCACGCCTTAACTCATTCTACAATCAAGCAAACTTACTTGCAAAACGTGGAACTAATAAACCAATACTTAAAATTACTAATAATGTTCTAAATTTACCAATCTATTTTCAATGGCATAGTCATCTTATTCCTTTCAAAATACAAACCTTTATCAAAAATATATATACTATACAAGAACTATATTCCTGGTCTACTCTTAAAATATTTAACAATATACCTAAAATTAATTGGACATTATGTTTTGATATACTAAATACACTTGAACACAATCATTTTAAATATTCTTTTAGAATTAAAATTTTAACTAACAATCTTACAACTATAGAAAATCTTAATATTTGTTATCCTTATTTATATCCTACATCAAAATGTTGCCACTGTTCAAATACTGAAGATACTTTACACTTACTCCTCTGTTCAAACAATAACAATAATATTCAACAATCTGTTATTAATATAATTACGGATATACTTACTTCTCTCAAAATTACTACCATATCTCCATTAACAATTCTCAATACTCTTCTTCAATTTACACTTCATACACATACTCTACAATATAATCTTCTTCTATACTATATTATTAGAATTTATTCTTCTAATGTTTTTGAAAATATTAAATTACTCACTACTAAACAAACTAAATTATTTTTTACTTCCCTGTCTAATAATCTTTTAAATTGGTTTCAAAATACCATTTGGTCTCTACGAAATATCTCTCAACACCAATGGGAACATGCTCGTAATATTACTTCAAAAATGAAAAGAAAGAAATATTTCTTTCCAAATATATCTCATACAATAACTACAGCCACACCAGATATATCATATATAGACTTTTCTCCCTTTATAGAAAAATGGTTTCTACAAGGTTTTTCTTTAAAAAACT
>QKWP01001430.1:3567-33020 GCA_003550325.1 Gigaspora rosea
AATGCACTAAGTAAACTTGTTTAGCACCTAAAAATACATTAAATCAGCAGGGTTGTTTTTAGTTTACTTGAAATTTGGAGAAAAGATGCTTAAATTTGACTTTTTTGATCAAAAATCCAAAATTATGCATCTTTTTTCCAAATTTCAAGTCATATAAAAACAAACCAGCTGTTTTAATACATCTTTAGGTGCTGAACAAGTTTACTTAGTGCATTTGTTAGAATTAATTAATAAAAATTTGTGAATTATAAGATTTTATAGAATTTTATTAATAAAATTCTATAAAATCTTTTGATTCATAAAATTTTACTAATTTATTCTAACAAAATGCACTGAGTAAACTTGTTTAGTGCCAAAAAATACATATAATTATATTTGAACTTAGACCAGTCTGCAGATTTCGGACCAGACCCAGACCGAACTCATAGTTGAGTCTGGTCTGAAGTCTGAAATTAGTAAAATTTAGAGTCTGAGTCTGGTCTGATTCTGGACTGGACCTGGACTGGACCAGACCCAGACCGGACTCATAGTTGAGTCTGGTCTGAAGTCTAAAATTAGTAAAATTTAGAGTCTGAGTCTGGTTTGATCCTGGACTAGACCCGGACTGGACCAGACCCAGACTGGACCTAGGAGTACTAGTCTTAATGAGATGAATTGAGTGGTACCAAAATAATCTGATTCTGATCATATGGCACATGGTATTTATCATAGAACTTAGATGCACCAAATTAGACATATCTAATTATTAATGTTTATAGAATACAAATTTTTGTTAATTTTAGAATTCTGTGATCAGAATTTAGTGATTTTAGGCTTATTATAATCGTCTCGCTGAGATGAACATTTTGGCAGTTAAATCATCAAAAATGGACTGGTAGATCAAAAGTTATTCAATATTAAAAATTATATATATATAATAATATATATAAATATATATTTATATATTATATATATTACAGTCGTCCTCCCCTATAATCACATAGTTGGGCACATACCAATAAGGTGATTATAAAGAAGTGTGACTGTATAAATTTACCTCTATAATCACACTTAAAAAATAATTAATGTGATTTAATAGGGATAAATAATAATCAGTTTTTTTTTGTATGTAGTACATATGAAAATTAGGATGAAATTCATTCAAGTTGATGGTAAAGTTAACAGATCGAAAAGAGAGCTAAGCAGGAAGGCCCCTGGCATAGCGACAATCAGGAAATCAAGATGCTGGTGAGAAAAAACTGGTTCAATCAATATCCAGTTTGAGGAAGGTGCAGGGTGAAGATAAGTATTAATCAATTGCCTAATTGGGATGTTTCACATGAAAAAAATTAATTTTCATAACAAAGATTTATTGTAAATATAAACACACAGACATTAGAAAGGACTACGGCGGCCCCAGAAAGGAAGCAAATTTGCAAAAACGAATATGATAGTGTAATTAAAGTAATTCCCTTTTAATAGATATATAACGTCCAAATGATTAATAGAGATAATTAATTCAACATATGCAGCAATATGGTTAGATGGCATTTGAACAATTTCAAGTGACTATGGCAGACATATACTGTCACGCACATATTTATGCAGAGTTAATCTGAGAACACCACATAGCATTCAAGAAATTAAAAGCTATGCACAATTAGACTAGAAATATTGCCTAGCTCTCAGAGTTTGTTAGATTGAAAAGAATTTAAAGATCACATACACCTAGAGAACAAGGAATATGAAATATATGGGATAACTCAAAATGCATCTACAAACGAACATATGATAGGATGTGATAAACTTATTCAAAAGGCAACTAGGTAATGGAAAATCCAAACATTACAGTTCCATAGCATGGTGACAAACATATGACCCAAAAAATGACAATGAAGGGACAAGCGGAAATAAAGATGTTGATGATTATATTAAAGAAATTCAATTTAAAGCAACTGAATATGGGGTTGTTGTCGAATGGAGTCCTTTTAATAGATCAAATAACATTCAAAAAACTAGTGAAGTGAATCTGGCTCAGCATTTCGGCAACATGGCTAGCATTTTAGAAATATGACTAGATAATACATAAATAGTTATAACATGAATCTAGAAAAGATACACAGTCACGAATACTGTTTTCTATAAGCGATCTTAGAACATTGCCTACTTCACAAAAAATTTGTTGGATTTCTAAAAAGAATTTGAAGATCATGCGCAATTAAAGTATATATAATATAAAGTGTATGGAATGATCCAAAATAAATCTACTAACGAAGATATGATAGTATTTGATGAATTTAGTCTAAAAGACATCATCATAATGGACTAGGCAGAAGTTGTTACCAAGCAAACACCTTAATGGCATGGTGCCAAACATGTGACACTCAAAAAAAAAAAAAAAGAAACTGCTCAAGGATGAACTAGTAGAAATAAACGAATTGATGAATGCATTAAGGAATTTCAACCCAAAGCCACTGAATATGTCAATGTGATCGAATAGGTTCTATTCAATAGATTTGACAGCATTCAAAGAATTAATAAATATGAATTTGGTTCAATATTTCTTTCGCAAAATGGCTAGACGGTATATGAATAATTTCAGATAACACACAGTCACGTACATCATCATATAGGGTTAATCTTAAAACATTATCTAGTTCGGTTAGTTTATATTAAAAAAAAAAGGTAAAGCTTATGTGCAATTAATGGATAAAGAATATAAAGTGTTGAACGACTCAAAATACGGCTACTAACGAATATATGCTAGCAGACGACGAATTCCATTTCCAAAAAGAAATCATTCAAATCATTCAAAACGGAAAATATGAAATTGTTACTAATATATACTCCAAAAGCTTGACATCAAGCTCATTTTCAAACAAGAGAATGGGACAGTGGAAATGGAGGAATTGATAATTGTATCAAAGAATTTTAGCTTAAAGCAAAAAATATTGAATGGATTCCTTCAACAAATTAAATAAAGTCAAAATAATTAGTGAAGATGGTTCAAATTCAGAAGCTTTGTCAACTTGGTTAGAAGGCATAAAAATAGTTACAGATATACTCGGGGAATATGTATGTTCATGTGCACTATCGCACAGAGCAGACCTTAAAACATTATCTATTCCCCAGAGTTTACAAGATTTTTTTTTTTTCGTTAACTCAAACTCACCACAAATGAATACCTGATATATTCGATAAATCTTATTCTGAGAGAAATATAAAGTACGAAAAGCATGAAATTGTGACTAATATAAATACTTCATCAAATTGGTGCCAAACACATGATCCATGGAGAAGTGGATACATGAATTAGATGATTGCATTAAAGAATATGAAAGCATAATGGAATAGATTTCTTGTTACAAATCAGATAATATTAAATTACCGTAAAGGGGATTTGGAACAGTATTTTCAGCAACATGGTTAGATGGTAAAAGAATAATATAACACTTAAAAATTGCTTGGATCACGAAAGAATTTTTAAAGAGAATTTAAAAATAATCATACGGAACTTAGGTCAGGGTGTAGAGAACTCGAAGTATATGGATTAACTCAGAACATAATAATGAAGATTAATGGTATTTCAAATATACAAATATAGGAAACCATCGTAGCTACAGTATTTAGCGTTAAAATTACAGAGAATTTAATTGGAAAAGTAAATTGAAACTGCATGTGGATATGTCAAAGATTTAATAAAAATATATAAAGCAGGATAAGTTCATTAGAATTTTTATAATGGAAACATATTACAACATCAAAATCCAAAAGGAGACGTAATGCCCTATATTGCAGAGTTAAGATTATTTACAAGGAATAAAGAAGCTGACCTGAAGGAATTTATAAAGTATTATTATACATTGCGCCAGAAGTATTGATACTGTGCTATGACCGAAGAGACAAAATCTCGAAATTTCTACCAAATCAATAAAATTATTCTAGCAAAGATATCAACAAATGGCAACTCAGCAACTGTTGAACTCAACAACGACGACCTTGAAAAAAGAAAATTGAATAAAATAATAATAATAATAATATTTCTATTTTTAGAATACCTGTTTTTTATCGGTTTTGTTAAAATAATTTTTTTTTTAGATTGTGATTATATAGAAGGAATTTTATTATTAAAAATTGTTCAACAAATTCTAAAAAAATGTGATAGTGATTATAGCATAATTGTGACTGTATAGAGGTATTTTTAATAATAAAAAAACGGGAATTTAAAATTGTGTGACTGTATAGAGTTTGTGACTGTATAGGAGGTGACTATATGGAGGGACGACTGTATATTATATATAGGACCTGATAATTGCTCTACCCCCACCTACCTAAAAAATCAGGTGATAAATGGCGCTCCCCTAAGATATTGTACTAATATTGTACTAAGATATTATACTATGATAACATACTATCATAGAAATTATAGTGAAAATAGTTTTTTTTTAAGAATAGAGAAAAGTTCTTCTAATAAAACTAATACTACAGATTTGGTTGGTTTAATAAAATTTGTACTATTCTTAATATCTCTATTATACAGTTAACTCTCTCTAATCCAAACTGCCGGGACTGCTTTTTTTTACTATATAAAAATTTGAAAAAGTTCAGTTGTCAAAAAGTTATATTTAGCTTATCCGAACTTTATAATAAAATTTACAAAAGTTCTAGGAGATTTTGTTCGGTTTAGAGAAAATTTAATAGTGTTCAGTTTAGAGAGGTTTGGATTAAAGAGAGGCGACTGTATTTTCCTAATACTAATATTTAAAAATAAACTAAAATTATATAAATATAGTTTACTACAGAGGCAAATGCCCTCTAATAGGTATTTGGCTAAAGCCTCAGGGTACTTTTAATAGTGAATTACTCGAAAGGGTATATTGGAAGGAACATTGAACATGGGTAGAAGCCAGAGAGTTTAAATAGGCAATCCCCTAGTTGGGTTGCAGGTATGGCATCTAGTGTAAAACCTTTGGGCGGACTACTTAAATTAGACAACCAAAAGTTGTATGTGTGGCTAGTTGTACTCTCGTTATACAAATATAATATGTGGCACAGTCATATTGACCGGGCCAACCCGCTTGGTCAATAAAGTGCTAGGGTACCTAAGTGGTCACCTTAATATTAAAAAAAAAAAAAAATTATATAAATATAACAATAAAATATAATTTTTATATAAATTAAAATAATTTTTATTAATAAAATACAAAACATATCAGTTTATTTTTGGAATTGGCCAATAACTTCTGATCCACTGATCCGTTTTAGATGATTTAACTACCAAAATGTTCATCTCAATGAGAGGATTCTAACGAGACCAAAATCATTAAAATCCAATCACAGGATTCCAAAATAGTTTGAATTTTATACAAATTTAATAGTAAATTTAAAATTTTTAAATAAATATTTTAATCCTGAATAACTTCTAATCCACTGGTCCATTTTGGATGATTTAACTACCAAAATGTTTGTCTCAATAAGACGATTCCAACAAGCCAAAAACATTAAAATCCAATCATGGGATTCTGAGATAGTTAAGAATTTGTATCATCAGCCAATCAAATTAGATATGGGTTTTATATGTAAATTTACATATAAAACCCATATCTAATTTAATTGGCTGATGATACAAATTCTTAACTATCTCGGGATCCCGTGATTGGATTTTAATGATTTTGGGCTTGTTGAAATCGTCTCATTGAGACAAACACAAAATGGACCAGTGGATCAGAAGTTATTCAGGATTAAAATATTTATCTAAGAATTTTAAATTTACTATTAAATTTGTATAAAATTCAAACTATCTTGGAATCCTGTGATTGGATTTTAATGATTTTGGTCTCGTTAGAATCCTCTCATTGAGATGAACATTTTGGTAGTTAAATCATCTAAAACGGACCAGTGGATCAGAAGTTATTGGCCAATTCCAAAAATAAACTGATATGATAAATTTAATTAATAGATAGGATTTAGGCATACTACTAGTAGTACTTTGTACACTCTTTGTACTATATAGTAACACCATTTAAGGCCAATTATTAACTAATTTTAATAATAAAAATATATTAAAATATTTTTGCAACAATTATTATAAAACGCACTTATAGTGTTTTATCACCATAGGTAAATTAGATTTGCAAATCTGTATAACAAAAACAATAAATTTTTACAAAACAAAAAATAAATTTTAATTACTTTAGAGTTAGGGTAAGGCCTGGGATTTTATTAGGAACATTAGTATATACAAAATTTAGCAAAAAATTTTTTTATTAGAGCCCCAAAGGTGGTTTTATAAGCAAAATTTTGTGATATGAATGTTTTTTTAAAAAAATAAACAAAAAAACGAAATTTTTAGTTACACCTGATCTTAAATTTTGATTGGCTATTCTAATAGTTTTGTGTAATATGGTGTAAAACACCATAGATGGGTGCATTTTAGTAAAATCCTTTTTGCAATATACTTTAATGAGTATTCAAGCTTTTTACTAAATTTAGTACACACAAAAAAAATTATTTTAAATTAAATATTTAATAGACGATTCTCCAGTCAACTGGTTCAAAAATTTTTTTTATATATAAATTTTACTATAAGTGCGAATGCACAGCGTCTCTATCTAAAACTTTTTTTTATACTAAGTTAATCACCTTTCTGGCTTAAGAGACTTTTGTAAAGCTTATTAAAACGCATCTAATGGTGGTTAGAGCGTCAAAATTGGCTTGGTGAATACCAAGATATCTTTAAAAAACCTTTCTTTTACTATGTAAATTTCTTTGCAAACAATAGTATTGTTTATAAAAAAATTTATATAGTAAAAAAAAGGTTTTTTAAAGATATCTTGGTATTCACCAAGCCAATTTTGATGCTCTAACCACTATTAGATNTTAGATGCGTTTTAATGAGCTTTACAAAAGTCTCTTAAGCCAGAAAGGTGATTAACTTAGTATAAAAAAAAGTTTTAGATAGAGACGCTGTGCATTCGCACTTATAGTAAAATTTATATATAAAAAAAAAATTTTTGAACCAGTTGACTGGAGAATCGTCTATTAACCAAATTGATTTAAAATTTGTCAAAATATATTTGAATATTAGAACTATCTTTTTGTATAATTTTAGTAATACTTAATAATAAAAATTTTATACAGTTTGTTCTTAAACCTTGTGCATTTCACTAAAATTTTTCTGTACTAAATTTAGTATAGCTTAAAAAAATCATACTATATAAAAATTTATAATAAAATTAAAAAAATACTAAATTTTTGGATTGTTTTGAACCTAAACTTGATCTTGATATAGTTAAAAATAATAATTTTTTAAATAGCTTAAATATACCTGTTTTAAAGTAACACATGTCTAAAAATAGTTAGATTTTCTGTATATTTATATAGTAAAACATAGTAAAAACATAGTAAAAATTTAGTAAAATTAAATTATTTGTAGCTTTTTATCTACTAAACTAATTAGAACCAGAAAAATTAGCTTTTCAACTTTTATTAAGCAATTTAAAAAATTTTATTAAAACAAAATTTTGCTATTTATAATTTAGTAATTTTTTTTTTTTGCACTTATAGTAGCAAACAAATTTTTAAAAATATAAAAAAATTTTATATATGTTATCTAATTTTTAAATATTCTAAAATGACTTTTAAATATAGGATTATTTATTAGATAAATTTAATTTGAGTTAATAATACCAATTTTTTTAAAATTGTACTTTTATAACGTACTAAATTTAGTACATTGTACTAAATTTAGTACAGCAAACGGATGCCCATTAAGTAAATCATATTATATAAAAAAATATCATAACTTTAAATAGTTTTTTAAATTTTTTAGAGACCTTTGAAACTTGGCTATTTTTAGCCATTTTACTAGTAAATTTTACTTATAAATTTTATATTAAAAACTATGTTTAATTTTTTAAATTTTTAAACTTATATTACTCTTAATATATTAGCTTAAATGTTGATAAATTTCATAAATTAGAATTAAAAGTTTGTTTTTAACAACTTCTAATAAATTTAAACAAAATTTATTTAATAATTTTTTTTTAAATTGTAGTTAAAAAACTAAAGAACCTATATAAAATACTAAAATAGTATGTAATGATTTTCAACTAACAGCTTACAAATCTTTATAGTAGAATAATCTTTTTTATAATATAACTAATAATAAAACTTTTAATATAGTAAGCTATAAACATTTTTTATATTATTTAAATTTAAATTTACTAATTTTATTAAAAAAATTTATAAAAAATTTAGTATTTATAGTGTACTACACGTAGTACACTTGAAGCAACAAAAAATAGCAGTTACAAAGGAATTTTTTTAAAACAAGTTTATTATTAATATTAAAAAAAATTCTGCCAAACTGTACTATAGTATTAATCAGATTTTTGTATATAAAAAATTATTTATATATAATTTTCTAGATTTTTAACCTATTCTTTTAACTGTACTACCAGTAGTCTTAAGGCCATTAATAGATTGGATTTACCCTTTTGTACTAGATTTAGTACATTTTAAAAAATGCATTAAAAATTTAAAAAAATTAATACCGGTAGTTTAATTTTTTTTATATACAAAAATCTAATAAGTATTCAAAAATTGTTTAGCAGTATTTTTTTTTAAATTAATAATAAAATTTTTATAAAAAATTTTTTTTATGTACTGAATTTTTTGTGATTTCCAATGTACTAGATTTTGTACATTTGTAAAGTTATTTATAATTATAATTTATTAAAAAATTGTATAGGCTTGTTATAAAAAAAATATTATTATTAGTTATATTATAATAATTATTACTTATACTATAAGCTTTTTTTAAAAAATTTTACAAATTATTACTTTACATAGTAAGCTATATGAGTTTAACTAGAGTTTAAAAAATTTTTTGCTAATTAAATTTTCTAAATTCTTAATTAAAATTATAAATATTTATTATCTAATTTCAATTACAAAATTTCTTTTAATACTAAATTAGTATATCTCAAGTTATATTTCTTTAAATTTTAAAAAAATTATATTGAATTTTTATATATAAATTCGATATATTAGTGATATAGTATTTACTATCAAAAATTTCAAATTTAGATTACTTCTTATATATTAATCTAATCTTAAAAAAAATTTTATAATTTTATTAATAGTTTAAATAAATTTATTTAGTAAAAAAATTTTTTATAATCAAAAATATTTTGTAAAATTACTAGTAAATGTGCTAAAAACTAGGTTAAACTAGCAAATGCAAATTTAAAAAAAAATGTATAAAATTTAAAAAGCTATGTAAAGCTATGAGTATTTTAAAACAAGTAGCCCATAAGTTAAAATATTATTAAAAAATATTTAATTAAGTAGTTAATTTTAAAAATTAATAGATAATTAAGTTTAATCATGTACTAAATCTAGTACAATGTACTAGATCTAGTACAATGTATACAATGTACTAGAGCTAGTACAATGTACTAGATCTATCCATTAATATTAGGGTTAGAGTAGTGTTAAAGGTATGATTCGTTTGGTTAATATAATCACGTGAAAATATACCAGAAACTAGCCAATCAGAAGAATTTCTCCAACGACAAATTCATATCAATACTCGATATCGATATTCGATACCGTAAAACTGTCTTTTGAGAATTTTTACACAATGGTTAGCTTATATCTCCGGGTTATGCTTTTATCAAAAGTAACTTGAACAAACTTGTCCCTGATTTATTCTTTATTGTTAGGGAAACGAACAGGCAAAAGAGGCTGTTCAAAATACAAAACTAAAACCTATGCGAGAAATTTTTAGAAAGGGTGCTCAATATAATAGTACGTTGAATTGGATGATTTTGGTAAATTAAATCTTGTTCTTTCTTAAAAATGATTCGTTCAAAAGAGTTTACGTTAATATCGATTTTCAGTGAAAATTATAATTCGTGGTGATATTCGGACAGGAAAAACCACCTTATGTAAGTTATTATTGTATGAATTATGTATAAGTGTGATTGATTTTCTTTTTTTCCTAATTGGATCCGTTCTTTATTACCCAAGTTAATCGATTGCAAGGAGAATCTTTTCGTGAAGAATATATTACTACGCCACAAATTCAAGTTGCTAATATACAATGGAATTATAATCAAACAAATGATGTTATTAAAGTGGAAATTTGGGATGTGGTCGACAAGGGTATCAATCCGGCAAATATTAATCAGAGACCTACGGCATCAAGCGCCGCATTGAAAATTGAAAATTCACAAAGTAGAAACTTTTCTATTTTTAAACAAGAAATATTTTCTTTTATATTTTAACAGTTTGATTTCCTTGATAGTACCGACAAAACCGCCACCACCCAATTCTTCTCTTCAGTCACCGGATCAACTTTCGCTTGATGCTGCAACTATAGATGTATATCGCAATACACATGGCGTGATATTGTTGTTTGATATTACCAAAAATTGGACATTCGATTACGCTATTAAAGAATTAAAAGCTATTCCTAGAAATATGGCTATATTGTTGCTGGTGAATATAAATCGTCACTTATCTTTTGGCACTCCATTATCTTATGAAACGTTCTTCTTGCCTAATAGGGTAATTTTAGCGATCTCAGGTAATTATATACAATTACTGGTTTTACGTGCGTATTTTGTGGTGCTTCGAGAATGATAATAAATCTTGTATGATTTATGCGCAAGCTCGCGACGTGTAATTTTTCAATCACAAATCTATCAGGCGATAGCGGACATCAACCGTGAACGAATATCAGAATATCCTTCTGCTAATATGGTTCGATATGTGGAAACTAGCATGTTAAGTGGACTTGGTTTAGAGTATATATACAAGTATTTTGGGGTTCCTTTCTTACAATTACAGGTAACTTCTATAATTACTAAAATATAAGAATGATATACTTCATCATTAACTATCGATCTGATTAATAATGTCAAAATAATACTTTATTCAATTCAAAGAGAGACATTCTTCGCCAGCAATTGGCTTCAAAGACAAAAGAATTAGCAAAACTTCTTGATACACTGGACCTCGATGATAGTGTCTCTGATTCAGTTAAAAAGCGACACAGTACTATGACAGATACGACTGGAGTAAAAGGTATTTATTTATTTATTTATTTTTATTTTTATTTTTTTATTTTTTTTGTATTTGGATTTATTTGATATTTAATATATACATGTATACAAATGTATTAGACATAGAACCAGAATTAAGAAAAGATCGTTTAGAAGAAGAAAAAACACAGTTAAAAAAATTATGGAATAAAGAATTTGATGAAGAATTATCTCAGCAAAAAGAGTCAGGTAAATAATTTGAACATCTCACATGTACACTTTTTTTTAAGTGTAAATTAATTATTCTTCATCCAAACAGTTGAATCATTAAGTTCAACGATTCCGAAATTACAAGTTGAACAACCTTTATCAGATACTCTCTTATATAAACGTCCAAAAGCAACCACGCCTGATACAACAATAATTGATGAATTCAATGCCGGAGACTTGGAAGATGACTTTTTTGATGATACACCTGATCCGGTTGTTGTATTACCTCCGGTCACCCAATCTAAAAATGATGAAGTAGAAGATATGGATTCGAAAAACCCGATGGTTGCCACCGATGAGGACCTTGTTGGAGTTGAAGGTTATGATGATGTAGAGGAGGATAAACCAAACGTTCGGCAGAGTTTCAATAGTGGTCTTAATGATGTTTGGAAAAATCGCTACAGTAATGTAACTTTAGCAAGTAGAGTAAGCGATAGTAGTGATGACGAATTAACACAAACGATATCTAAAAAAAGAGATTCGCATCATGATTTTGAAGAATCGTCTTTTGATGATACTGGAGGAACGCCTAGTGGCTATGAAGAGATTGGTGAAGGACAAGATAATCCATGGTTATAGTGCTTGGATAGTGCATTGTTAAGCATCTCCGGCAGAAATATATCTTTGGCTCAATAACTAATCGAAAAGTATAATATAATTATCAATGTAATTTACCTAACTCATCCACTATTTAAATATGGTGTATAGTTTAGGCCATAGAAATTTAATATATTGGTTCCATTTTAAATATATATATATATTTACTTTGTGGTTATTTTTTTTTTTAAAAAAACAAAAATATGATCTACGATATTAAATCTCTGAAAATGAAATTAAAAGCTGAGTATGGTTTTTTAAAACCAATTTATAAATTTTATATGGCCTTAGTAGTATCGAATACATTAATTTGAAATTTAGAATTGCAAATACGTATATAATTTGCATATAATTCGCAAAAAGGGCGAATAATTATGCATGAAATAGTTTGCTATATGCTGAGTTTATTTAATTTTAAATCTGAAAATTATTACAAGATTTTTTTTAGCAAATTAGATTGTTTTGTTATTTAGTGCAGCCACTATTGGACGATAATACATATATAGTTTAACTATTAATCCAGATTATTTTAATTGCAAAATATATACATATATATATCATATATATAGTATTTAGGGAAGGAACAAAAATTGGATGATTTCAATTTACTAATCATTAAACTTACAAGTCATTTATATTTTTTTTAAAAAAAAAATGCATTTTCTTGAATTAGAATAATAGGCATACCGGTAATTTTTATAAAATTATAAATCAAAATTTTTTGCTCATTGTCTTTTTTATATATATGTAGCTTTATAAAATATGAAAAAGTTATTATTTTTGGCCAGAATTATGCTAATTTAAATAATTTTAGCCAAAATAATGTAATCAAATTTATTTTATTTGTGCTATAAAGAAATTAATTATAGTTAAAGAAGTGTTATTTATCAGCTGATAAATGACACTTTCCTTACAAAGAACAAACATAGATTAATTTTATAGTTTTATTATAATTCTTTTTTTTTATAATTTTTATTAGAACTTAAGAAGTTTATTTAGTGAAAAATAATGAATTAATTACTATATATTTATATATAAATTATTACTTTTTATTATAACTGCTAATAATGAATCCTTTTAAAAAAATTTTAAATACACCTTGGGTTTTAAAAATACGAGATTAAAAATTACCAATGATAACTGTCATCAGTCAAAACTTTTATATACTTAATATAAAACTTTTAGATTAATAATTTTACATTATGTTTATAAAACTACGGAAATTATGATTTGCGTACTAAATTCTAAATCTTTCTTATTATTTATCGATGAACTCTAACTAACGTAAAACTTGTAGATCAATTCCGCTCAATTTCAAATGTTTAAAGCATTACATTATCTAATGTCACTTTTAGTAAAATAATCATTCTCTATTTATCAACATATATAACCCCAAAAAACCGATTAGGGCGTACTTCAGTTGAGGGTAATCATTCATAATAATCGTTATCATTCCAACATACGGTAAGAATCTTTAAAAGAGATTAAAAAATAAAATTTTAAATAATCGATTATGATAAAATATACAATAAGTTGTCATAGATTGAAAAACATACCCTTTAACTTTCCCAATAATATCTTCTTTATGAATCCAATGCTGTCCTGGGTTGTACAATCCTCGATCATCTACTTGGTTATTATCTCCTTTAGTGAGAATGTATTGTTTCCCTGTTTTTCTTCTTTTATTTTTTAATAATCAATTGTATCAATTGTATCAATTGTTAATATTTATAAAACACATTATGAAGTCATTAAACTTACTCATCGTGTAATTTTATGACTCGATGGACAATCGGTACATCTCTACCGGAGATTTTGAAAACACATATGTCACCAACTCGTACTGGTTCATCGGGCATTCCTAAGAATAAAAGATCGCCACGGTAAAAAGCTGGTTCCATACTTCCACTGATATATAAAATATGAATGAGTATTGGTGTGGATATGAAACATGCGAAACCTGGAGAAAAATACATATCGAAAAGCTTACCTCAAAACCACTACTATCGGGCTTTCGCTATTTGTATAAAGTGCCAAACCTTTCCATACCATTAATGCGGAAGAAACAATCATTAAGAAGTTTAAAACTTGTTGCGCAAGCTAGTCGAAATTTAAAAGTAACAGGTAAATGGACATTCAAATAAATAGCTGTATATACGTGAGTAAGTTTTTTTTTTTTACCTGCCGCTTGCTCATTTTACGCAAAAACCGTATTTCGTCTTCAAACATCTTTACTGAAGAAAAGTCACGAACCTAAACGGGCAGAAATTCATTTATATTCTATTGAAAATTATTGTTACACAATATATGGTATATTTTATAATAAAAGCCACTAAAATTTTGCCAGATAATTTTTAAGCATAATGATAATTTTTATCTAAGTATTTGGGGATCAAATGTTCCGCAGGTTTTTTTTTGGCAAGAGCAATGAGGGCTTGCTTTTCTTGGCTTAATTTGGTTTTTCTCTCTTCGTTTGTTTTTTTAAAAAGGTGATTTGTTGGTTTAGTCCTTCAACAACTTACAGTAACACTGTAATAGTAAGAATATTTTTCTTTTGCAATTTTGAGTGAATATCCGAACTTCACATGAACAAGTAATCCTTGGCCAATCAGTTATTGGAATTCTTTCTGGTGTAGTGACTAAGGCAGCCGCGGCTAAGTCAGCTTAGCCGGCTGAGCCAGCCGATATAACACGGAAGCATTCATATAATGGGTTAATTTTTGTAGACTACTTGTGATTTCCTGTGATAATTAGCCAAATCAAATAAAAAGATTTATCGTATTAATACTAGACAACGAAAAAGAATTTCACATAAAGATAAAAAATAATGTCACATTTTTAGAAATAGATAACACATTTACTATATAAATCCAGATCGATCAAAACTTCAATATGCAAATAAAATTATTGACGAAGCTATCTTTCATTTATTACATTTTAATCATCGTGAGACGTGACGTGACCCTTGAGCCATATAATTAATGAAACAATAACATTTCGATCTACTACTTAACCCAAAATTCCCAAAATTACATTTATCTATAATATTTAGAATACGTAAAATATAAGCATTAGTACGAGCTAGAATTTGCTTTCATAGTGATTTTTTGTTAGTAAAACGTTAAAGTGTATAAGCATATGAATAAGTTATTCGGGCATAAATGAGAACACAAAAACAAGCAAGGCCGAAATTAAATGTTTGGGATTGCTCCGAAAAGATTCCGTATAGTAATCGTTAGACTGCCGTTTAGTCGATGTTTTTAGTCGGCTGGTTAAGCCAGCCGACTAAATACATGTGACTATTCTGGTGCAGGGCCAGTGATTTTATGTGTTTCACATAATACCACAGAATTCACATAAATACGCCTATATCACATAATTTGGTGTTTATCACCGCAGAATAGCACACAATATGCAAATTTATAAGAATTGTCACATAATTTGCCAATTTATTGGCAAGTCGATATATAAAATCTAACAGATCCGGTATCTCCCGACGTAGAATTTTAATGAACTCAAATTACGAGCAAGGTCATGAAAATTTTTTCGAAACAAAGTCCAGAAAGTTCCGACAAATTTTAGTTTATGTATAACACAGAATTACACATAATTTCGTAAGCATGCCACAGAATCGCAAATAATTTGGCCAAATATACCGCAGAATCGCACATAATTTGGCAAATATGGTTCACATCACATCACATAATTTAAATTCTGTCACCACATAATTTTGATTTTGTCACCGCAGAAAATCACTGGCCCTGTTCTGGTGTAACGAACGTTACACCTGATCTTGGAATTTTTTGATACGCGTTTTGAATAAAAAACACGTATCCTGGTCAACTTAGATACGCTCAATAAAGATGGAAACAAATGACAGAACAGCGTTCCAAAAACAGAAAGAAACCATGATCAATGATATTGCCCTGGTAATATATGAATGGTCAAATATACCTTTAGTTATTAACTGTACTCATTTTGTTGATATTAAAAAAAACAGGGACTCGAACAAGTCATTAATAATATGAACGTTCTCAACAAGAATCTTGAGAGTGTAATAGCGATCGGAAAAGAATTCGAAAACGTTTCCTCGCTCTGGAAAAATTTCAATAGGGCTATTATAACAAGTGCTTCTGATGAGGATTTAAATGTGCTCCCGGCCAATAATGAACAAAACAGCTAAAGCTAATTTCGGCTTAGCAGTCAGGGAATATGTCACATCTGTTGATATATGAATATTAGTTTATAATAAAAACATAAATTTATTATAAAATTTAAAAGCATATCGAAAATGGTAGAATAAGGTTATTTAGAACACTTTTAAAATTTTGCAAATTTTCATAAAATAAAATGTTAATAAAAAGAAAAAATTTCTAATTTTAAAACTGCAGTTATATGTAGAATTTTATGCAAAACAAAGTTTTTTTTTTTTTTTTTTTTTAAGGTGAGGCCTTGTTTATATACTGAACAAAGTTTGCTTAAGTGATAAAATAGAAATAGGTTATTTAGTAAAAAAAATGTCTGTTAAAAATCACTGGTTTTTTATATAACCCTTTTTTTTATTTACTAAAACAATTTATCTTGGGCTCTTATTATAACAATAATAAAGAATAAAAATCAATTTTACAAGCATTTTACTAGTAAAAAAATTGGATTAAAGTTTTTTGTAAAAAAATTTAAAATTTTTTTACAAAAACTTTAATCCAATTTTTCACTAGTAAAATGCTTGTAAAAATGATTTTTATCCTTTATTATTAAAATTTTATACTAAGCAACTTAAGAGCCCAAAATAGACATAAAAAAAGTTTTATATAGAAAATTTGTGATTTTTAATATTAGTATATAGACATTTTTTTTACTAAGATAAATCTATTTTGTCATCTAAGCAAACTTTGTTTAGCATAAAATTCTATATATACAGTCTTTTTCCTACACAATCACCTTCTATATAATCACAAATTCTATATAATTACATAATTTTGTATTGTCATTTTTTTATATTAAAAATATCTTTATATAATTGCATCAATAATATAATCACTATCACATTTTTTAAATGTTTATTAAACTAATTTATTAAAAAAAAATACTTTTCTATAATTACAATTTTTTTATTGGCCATAAATGTATAATTGTGATTGGTTAATAAATTTTTATAGAATTTTATTAATAAAATTCTACAAAATCTTATAATTTACAAAATTATATTAATAAATTCTAACTTAATTCACTAAATAAACTTGTTTAGTATCTAAAAACAGTAATGACATATTGTCATTTAAAAATAAATAACATTTTGTTATATATCAAGTCATTTTTGTCATAAAAAAATCATTTATTTTTTTTATGATTATATTTGTCATTTATCATTATATAATTTTATTAACAATAAATAAAGTTTTATATAAACCAAAAATTTCAATATTACAAATTATAACACATTTTAATATAAAGTACAGTATCTTAATATAATATTTATTTGTCTATAAGCATTAAAAAATAATAACTACATTCCTAAATAATTTCTGTATAACTTATTTATCATATCATAATACAATATAAAAAATTTATACACCTTTTGTATACATATGAGATGAGTGAATATTTGCAGTATCTATATAAGATATGTTGGTTATCAGTCAAGTCTTTAGTAGATGAATAATCATTTATCATCTACAACACAACTAATAACTAGTATTTATTATACTGTACATTATAGTTATTGTATGGATATGTGTGTGTAAGTTAGTTACACACTGGTTCATATGAAAGCACGTGGCCTTCGGCCACGTGATTAAATATGAATTGGTGTTTAACTAACATATAATAACTATATTATCGTATGGGTCTAACGTAACAACCCGTGCGTCACTTAACAATAATAATAATTAAACTATAAAAAAATTTCGTATTGAATAAACCTTCGCTGCCCAACAATTGCAATTTAAAAAAAAACACTAACAAATTACAATATTAAAAAACAACCAACTAATTGATGTCTTCGTTTCTGCCAATTACAATTTATTCACTCCAGCCAATTACAATATTAAAAAACACACGACTAATTAGTTTCGTTCTAGTCAATTATAATTTTTTTAAAAATCTTCGTCCAAGCTATTTACAATATTAAAAGATACACAATTAATTGAAGTCTTTGTTCCAACCATTTAAAATTTTTTTTTAAAAAAAACACATTTAACTATTTGTAAAAAAACAAAAAATTTATAATATATCTTCGACATCCAATCTATTACTATTATAAAAAAAATACCCAGTTAGATAAAAACTTTTGCCCAATCTATTACAATTATAAAAAAATACCCAAATAATAAAAGTCTTCGCCTAATCTATTACAATTATAAAAAAATACCCAAATAATAAAAGTCTTCGCTTAATCTATTGCAATTATAAAAAACACCCAGATAATAAAAGTCTTCGCCCAATCTATTGCAATTATAAAAAATACCCAGATAATAAAAGTCTTCGCCCAATCTATTACAATTATAAAAGAATACTCAGCTAATAAAAGTTTTCGCCCAATCTATTACAATTATAAAAATACCAAGTTAATAAAAGTCTTCGCCCAATCTATTACAATTATAAAAAATACCCAGTTAAACAAAAGTCTTTGTCCAATTCTAAAAAAATACCAAACTCACATATTAATACATAGTTTTATAGCAAAAACCGAATTCAGTTTTTGCTTGTAAAATAACTAAATTCACACCGGTCTATATGAAAATCATGTATCACATGATTTTTATATAAACCCGTACAATAAGCTTTCAAAAAAAGCACGGGTTGTTACATAAGACCCATACGATAATTTATATTATTTGGCAAAAACTTATATCAATAAAATGAGCTATCAGAAATAGAAATAAATCAAGAAAACCACTATTTGATACTTTCTTTTAGATAGGGTTTTCTGAGTTTATTTCCCAAATATGTTTTGCCAGAGAATCAAATTATTAGTATTATAAAATCACTAAATAATAATTTGAAAAAGTAGTATTGAGAAATTGGATAGCAATAATAGTGCAATAATTGTTCTCTAAGTGCATGCCGTTAAAGCCTATATAATTTGCACTATAGATGCAGAAATATTTATATCAACAGGTTATATTTCATTATCAATATGTCTTTGCAATAAGGCAATGTAAATATTTTTCTCTTATAATCTGTACTATACAATTCATAACTCTCAAACCATAATCTAAAATATCAACTTTGCTTTAACAATTTAAATTTCTATATATCATTTAAATTTTTTATAACAATAGCTAAAATTTTAATTTAAATAGATTTTTCTTAAGTATAAAATTATTTTTATAAATTTTTTTATCAGTTTTATAAGTTTTTTTTTAATATTATTGTCATTTATTTTGTCATTTTAATGTTATTTATAAAAATATGACTTGTTATTTGATCATGATTTTATATTTTTTTTTTTAATAAATAATATTGTCAATTTAAAATAATATGTCATTTATATTTATTTGCATAAAAATTTTTATAACTTATCATTTATTATTACTGCCTAAAAATATATTAAATTGGCAAAGTTATTTTTATTTTACTTAAAAATTGGAGAAAAAATGTATAATTTTGGATTTTTGATCAAAAAGTCAAATTTAAGTATCTTTTCTTCAAATTTTAAGTAAAATAAAACAACTTTGCTGATTTATTGTATTTTTAGTACTGAACAAGTTTAATTAATATAAAAATTGGAATTAATCAATAAAATTTTAGCATTTATGAAAATTTTGTAGAATTTTATTAATAAAATTATACTGTACAAAATCTTATGATTTACAAAATTTTACTAATTAATTCTAACTTTATGTATTAATTAAACTTGTTTAGCATCTAAAAATACATTAAATTAGCAAAAAAATTTTTTTTACTTAAAATTTAAAAAAAAAATGCATAATTTTGGATTTTTGATCAAAAAAAATTAAATTTAAGCATCTTTTCTCCAAATTTTAAGTAAAATAAAAACAATACTACCAATCTAATATATTTTATATACTAAACAAGTTTCTTAGTGCATAAAGTTAGAATTATTTAGTAAAATAAGATTTTATAGAATTTTATTAATAAAATTCTACAAAAACTTTATAATTGCCAAAATTTTATTAATTAATTATAACTTTACGCATTAAGTAAACTTGTTCAACACTAAATTGGCAAGGCTGATTTTTTTACTTGAAATTTGGAGGAAAGATGCTAGAATTTGACTTTTTTTTAATCAAAAATCCAAAATTATGCATCTTTTCTCCAAATTTCAAATAAAATAAAAACAACTTTGCCAATTTAATGTATTGTTAGGTGTTAAACAAGTTTATCTAGTAAATTAATTAGTAAAATGTTGTGAATTATAAGAATTTTATTAATAAAATTCTACAAAATCTTCATGATTACCAAAATTTTATTAATTAATTCTAACTTTATACATTAAGTAAAAGAGTTGTTTTTATATTACTTAAATTTGAAAAAAAGATACTTAAATTTGACTTTTTTGATAAAAAAATCCAAAATTATGCAGCTTTTCTCCAAATTTTAAGTAAAATAAATAACTTGCCAATTTAATGTTTTTAGGTGCTGAACAAGTTTACTTAGTGCATGAAGTTAGAATTAATAATAAAAATTTATGAATTATGTATAAGATTTTATAGAATTTTATTAATAAAATTCTATAAAATTTTATAATTCACAAAATTTTACTAATTAATTCTAACTTCATGCACTAAGTAAACTTGTTTGCAGACTTTGGACCGGATCCAAATTGAACTCATAATTGAGTTTGGTCTGAAGTTTGAAATTAATAACTATATTTTTTACCTTTTTAAAATCACATTATATGTATTACATATTATATATTATGTGATTATATAGAAGTGATTCTATTTAATCGCCCCTCTATAGAATCACCAAAAAGTGTTAGACAAACTGGGTGATTGTATAGAAGGAAAACTGTAATTGCAGTTTTAAAATTAGAAATTTTTTCTTTTTAAAAAATTTATTATGAAAATTTGCAAAATTTTAAAAAAGTGTTCTAAATAAACTTATTGATCCCAAAATTTGAAAAAAAGTTAATATGTAAGTTGAAATAATCTCAGGCTTAAAGTTTATAATAAATTTTGTTTTTATTATAATTTATCACACAGAGTGACATATTCCCTCAATTTTTAAATTATAGTACATAAGGAATGTTCAAAGTAATTGATTTAGATCAACGAAAAGGGATGCAATATTTTAATTAGTATTAAGGTTTTTAATTAGCGTTGCAAGGGTGTTATTAACAGAAATCTGGAATTCTCATTTTATATCAATAAAACAACAATTTCACGAATCTTTTTATTTGTTTGAGTCACACCCTGACGATATACATTATTTACAGTACTCGTCACCAATTAACTGTTTTTTTTTTTTGTGGACGCTAACGCTGTTGGTGACAAGAAATTGTACCGTATTTTTCTTGAATATTACGTTCTAGACTAGCTACATAATATAATAATAATAATTTTTTAATTCAAAGTATATAATTTAAAGTATTGATGTTTGGCTTAATTTAAGGTCAATTTCCAGAATGCAGAATAATAGCTGAACCAGGAGCCAGTCAGTAAGGCTTAAAGGTTCTCACTTTGTCCTTCTCAGCTCCAGTAAATTAAAATAATCACTTGCGCTTTTTTTGCTTCTTTTTTAATTTCGCTTGACTACCACCCACAGTCTTTCTAATCTTCCCATTATTGCTTCGTTTTTTAATCCTATCACTATTATGAATTTTTTTAACATCATTAGAGCTCAAGGTTAATATACCACCTTTAACTTTACCAATTCCCATTTTAATGCCTTTATCTCGATAAGTTTTTTTACTCTTGTTAGAAGATGTGGAACCAGCCCAATTATGTTTTATCGAGTGATGATATAGACCCAGATCTTTTACCTTTTTTTATGGCAATAAACGGTAAATTACATGTAAAAATTTTAGTATTTGGAAAAAATAAAAAAAAAAGCTTTGACATATTTAATAACCTCCTGAAGTTCTTTTTTTTCACGTTCTTGACGTTTAGCTTGCATTCCTAATGCAATGGGTGTTGGAATTTTAATACCTTTACCTTTGGGCTTCTATAAAAAAAAAAAAATTTTTTTTTAATTATAAAAATAAATTTTCAATATTTCTAATTAAATAAATACCTTGGCACCTAACTCATATATTCTTTTTTCATTATATTTTCTACGTTCTTTTCCAGTTAATTGATCGGAAAGATATTGTTCGATTTTATCTAAAGAATTATTCATGGTGGTATCGGAAAGAAATTGCTCGATTTTAGCGAAAGAATTATTCATATTCATAGTTTTAGCGAAAGAGTTATTAGTGGTTTTAACGAAAGAATTTTTCATGGTATAGATAATGTAGAAAAAAAATTTGTGTTCCTAAAATATAACTGATCAAATATATATAGATATCAACATCCAATGAAAATTCATCTATAAAACTAATTTTCGAAATATAAAATTTTAATAATTCCTTGAAAATGTCTACTGTGCAAATTCAAAATGACAAATTTTATCAAGCAGTAACCTATGTATTCAAATCTTGGACAGCTTTAAAATTAGCAGTGGAAATGCAATGGGGTGGTGTCGATTCTGAGGATAAGCATGATTGGCTTGTAGACGTTGTTGTAGAATACTTTGGGAAACGTACGTACGCTTCAGCGATCAAAAAAAAAATTTTTTTTTCTTTAACCGATAATGTGCAGAAACACGAAAAGGGTGTGGAACCAAAAGTAATCTTAAAATTATACACATATCTATTATTTAAACTATCATTAAAGATGGCAAAGAAACTTATGCAGAAGACGTAGAATCAATTTTACAACAAGTAATGGCAGATGAATTTAATACGCTGCTGGAAGATGATTCTGCCTATCAGGTAAATTAAACCATTATATCTTAACCTAGTTAATATACATTAATTTTTCATCTATTTTATTAATTAATAAAACTTATAATAAGGTATCTAAAGATCTAATCAAACTATACGCTGAATGTATAGAAGGAAACTATTCTTCCATCGATCTTTTAAGATCACGACACGCCACTTCCGTTAATAATAATATTGCTTCTTCAAAAAAAGTTAAATCACAACTTCAAATTGAAGATGATGACGACGATGATGGTGAAAACGAAGATACAGAAATTATTGATGCAATGGATACTTCCGAAGATGTTTCATCTAATAATCAGAATAAAATGTACTCGTCGAAAAAAGAGCCAATTATTGATGATGAAGGATTTCAACTTGTAACTAAACGACGAAAATAGAAATGTGTCATCTCTTTTGGCCACAACAATGCAAACATTCTTATTATTTATTTTAATATACTCTTCGTGCTATCTTTAACTTCAACCTGGCATCTTTTAATTGTTATTATATTACCAATTTTGAATTTTCCTTTTATTGATCCTTGCTAATACTTAATAACTTGTAATTTTTCTGTCTTATTGAAGAAGGAAGAAAGCAATTAGTAAAACAAATAAAAAAGATTGCATTATCAAAAGTTAAATTTGGGAGACTAAGCTCTCACATTAATAATGGGCTTATCGTTAAAATAATTTTGTAGCCCCAGTTCGGTTACGGAATCAGTCGACTTGTTACGTTTTCTGTAATATCGTACGTTCTTCCATATAAGATATTTTTTGATTAAAATTCAGGTTATTTATTCTAGCAAATTTCACATTCAAAAACGTACAACTCTCCTAATATTTGTCAATTCAGGTAGCAACTCTTATAAATAATCTTGGTTTGCCAATATTCCCAAATTAAGAGGCCTATTAACAAAACAAGAATCATGAATGGGGAATTTTTTCGTAATGTTATTCAAATTTTCAACTATTTCAAGATTCAAAATTTTTTAAACGAAAAATTTTATAAATTTTATTAAGTAAATTTTATATATTTATAAAAATACATTTAGAGGTTTAACTATATATATCGTATATACATTATTTTAAATTACAGTAGCTATTATTTAATTTTTATCGATTCTATATAGCAGAATAGTAAAAAAAATATAAGAATAAAAGTGATATTAGTGACGATAATATAAAAAGTAACTCTAATAGTTGTAAGGTTTTGAGTAGCCTGTGCAAAAATTCTTTACCAGAGTTTTGCTTCGTTTTTTGTCTTCAATTGAATTGTCATAAGCAATTTAAAAGATCTAAACTGAATTCGCTTTCAAGATACGTTCGAACCCAATCATTGCTTAGAGGTTTTTTTTTTACATATTTTAATATAGTCTCTTGATAATAGCTAAATGTATTTAAATTTCATTTAACCAACTTTAGGTTTTATCTTTTATATCCTAAATATATGATTGCAAAAAAAAAAAAATAATAATAAACATATTAATTCGTAATCCGTGAGTAAGGGAAAGGATTCGATTAGTGATCGGCGGGGTGCATATTATAATCAAAACAATTAATACCCATAATCTGGAGCCATTTTTTAATTTTCTCGATTTCTGCAAAGCTAACATCTTTTGTGTTTCTATGAAAATTATAAAGGCGATTTTTCTCTTCCTAAAAGTGGTGAATTCATCAAAATTGACCCAATGGGCCGTGAGATATTATCATTTTATCTTCACGATCATATGAAATTTCTTTGCAGATCTGTAAAGAAATTTTATATGATCGTGAAGATAAAATGATAATATCTCATGGCCCATTGGTCAATTTTGATGAATTCACCACTTTTAGGAAGAGAAAAATCGCCTTTATAATTTTCATAGAAACACAAAAGATGTTAGCTTTGCAGAAATCGAGAAAATTAAAAAATGGCTCCAGATTATGGGTATTAATTGTTTTGATTATAATATGCACCCTGCCGATCACCAATCAAATCCTTTCCCTTACTCACAGATTACGAATTAAGTAATTATATTTCATTAATCATTAAATTGTTTTTGTAAGTCAGACCACAAAAGCAGATAAAAATAACCAATTCCACTTTGTCAAATCATAAAAGCAGACAAAGATAACTACCGTAATTCATTCTCTAGCATCAATAGGCATTATAAAGGTGCATCACTTCCTCGCGCGATGAAAAATGGATATGAGCGATACTATTAAAAATATATATATATTACAATAAGACCATGAAAACCTAGATATTAAATTTGTGTAGACTTACGTTTGACCTGTTGTTTTTCGAATATGAACAATTGGTAGTTTAGTTTTGGACCTGATCCACGTCATAGAAGTGAGTCTGTCGTTTCGCTCCTACCGTAATTCATTCTCTAGAATCAATAGGCATTATAAAGGTGCATCACTTCCTCGCATGATGAAAAGTGAATGTGAGTGATACTATTAAAAAAATATATATATATTACAATAAGACCATGAAAACCTAGATATTAAATTTGTGTAGACTTACGTTTGGCCTGTTGTTTTTCGAATATGAACAAAGGGTAATTTTGTTTTGGACCTGACCACGTCATAGAAGTGAGCCTGTCGTTTCGCTCCACTATTATTTTTCTTTTTTGGGTTATCACGTGAGTGTTTTTATTTTGATTTACGCATTAATGGCCAGACACACCACTCATATTAATTTTGATATTTATTTGCTTTTTGCACACACGAATTTTTTCGTTAATCCTTAAAAGCGACCTCAAAATGTCAATTAGAGAACGAGCGAAGAAGGTAGTTATATTTTTGGGACCCTTCAAATTGCTTTTGTGATTACCAAGAACCAGGGTCGATGATATGTTGTGTTTCACAAAATATCACAAAAATCACATAATTTTGTGAAAATCACAAAATTTGTGTAGTTCCGCCACAAAATTCCACAAAATTCGATAAATTGGCATGTTTTCACATAATTCCGCCACAAAATTTCACAAAATACGATAGATTGGCATGTTTTCACATAATTTTATCCAAAATTCCTAGTCGGAATGCATCGGAATCCTAGTTGGTAGGGCCAAATTTTGCCCAGAATCACTAAAAATTTTACTAATAAAATCGTAGCCGTTCACTAAGTGAAAAGTGCCCAGCTGATAATTTTGCTATAGAACTTACTATCTATGATGCATTTTAACCAGGATTGAATTATTATCGTTATAGAAATTTTTAATATAGAACTTTGAGGGTTTTTATATATTTTATATAGCAATAGCTTTTTTTCATTCTTTATATAGAACTTTTTACAGTACAAATAAAAAATATTTTAGCAAAATTTTATAAAATTCAAATTAACTCTCAAAATCGCTTCAAATTGATCCACAACAAATTACGAAATTTACTTTATATTGCCACAAAATTGCACAAAATCGTTTTCAAATTGATCACAAAAAATCACAAAATTTACTTTATCCCGCCACAAAATTTACGTTATCCCACCACAAAAAATCATCGTCCCTGCCAAGAACCATTTGGCTTTCAATCCCAAGAACATGTTGCAGGCATGACCGAAATTACATTTTTGTACAAATTGCGCGTTTAACAACTAATCATATCACTATCATATCTAATATGGTTAACTGACCCGAACCTAGTGTTCCGACCCGTCACAAAAATCCTAACCCGGGTCTCCCACAGGGCTTTACTTATTTGTGTCTGTAATACAAACTTCTAAAAAGGCAACTACCAATCAGTGAGTTCGAATTTGATCGTTTCGGATCAACCCAACATGAATTCCGAACACGTGCAGAAGAAGAAAAAAGCAAAAATACACCAAAACTAGTGTTTATATCGACCTTTGTGCACTAATTAAAAATGTTAGGACAAAATTTTACATATAATGGGCAACTGTCTATGACTATCTTCTAAAGTTAACCTTTTAACCCTAACTTTGTATTTTTACACACTTTGTTTATTTACAAAATTAAATTTCCTTTTTTTCTTTGGGCACAAATAAGTAACCACCTATGGGTGGGTTACTTGAGTCACTCGGGTGGTAAAAAAAATTCAGCAACAGATCACCTGCAAGTAGATTATCCAGATTATCTGAGTAGTAAAGAAAGTTTGCAACAAATTTACCATATGAGGTTGAGTAACTTATTTAAATACTTGGATTAATGCACTAAATTACCATATAGGGTGAAGTCAATAGAAATGGGACAAATCTATCTAATAAATTTGTCCCATTTCTATTGACTTCACCCCATATATTTCCAAAAATAAGCAACCTTTTTTGGGCAAAAAATTACATAAAAAAACATGAAATTGCTTATTTTTGAATTGTTGAATTTTTTGAAAAATTGAAAAATATACTAATAAAAAGTTGTTCAAATAATATTAAATTTTTACTATAAGTATATTTTGATGTTTTGAACAAGTTTACTTAATACTATAGCACTTTTGAGATTTATTTAGTAAAATTTAAACTTTTATATGTAGCAACTACCAACGGATTTTTTGAGATTTTTGAAAAAACCAGTAAGGTTGCTTATTTTCAAAATAGCTTATTTTTGAAAATCTACGATAATGTAAATGATTGCTAACTTTCAACCTAGATCAGAAATCGACTTGGAAATCAGCTCAAACCAGGGTTGGAAGCCCGGATGGATGGCGATCATCACGTAATCACATGATACATAATTACATACATATGCAAATTTTATATTTATCAAATTATAACTTTGAAGTTATTAATTTTAAAACGATAGCCCATTTTACATTGTTTCAGAACTTCATTATTCTATTGGCTACGTGTAACTATACACACTATACAACTTTATTATAAACAATATATTGTGTTACTTTGCTTGCGCCTACAGGGCTCACTTCATCACACTGTAATCACTTCGCTACGGCTATCGCTTCCACTTCGCTCTTTAACTAAATGCCCTAACTCCAACAGCTAACAAATAAATCCACTCTAACCCTAACTAAATAATTTACCCTAACCCTAAATCCAAACTATTCTAATTATAATTCTAGGTACTGAACAAACCAACTTCAAGCTTTTTATGGCATCTAATGAATACTATCACCAAAATTTGCACGAGGATTACTATCGATTTTTATCATTATTGGATAGTAATCGATTTAAATTCCCTATAACGAGGACTAATGATTAGGATAGTAATCAATAATAATTGGTAATAATTGATAGATATCGGATTAAAAATCACGAATAAGAATACTCATATGGGCTGATTTAATTCATTTATAAGTAGGGCTTATTTTTTTAAAACTTTAAGGCTAAATAGCTTTTAATCTACTGGTCCGTTTTAAATGATTTTGCTACCAAAATGTTCGTCTCTTTGAGACGATTTCAACGAGCCTAATTTTGGTAGCAAAATCATTTAAACCGGACCAGTAGATCAAAAGTTATTTAGCCTTAAAGTTTTAAAAAAAATAAGCCCTACTTATAAATGAATTAAATCAGCCCATATGTATTATACTGTATACTTATTTTTAAACATTTTACAGATTTTCGCATGTTTTCGCATGTTTTCACAAGGTTTCGCAATTTAATATAAAATTTTGGGCGAATCTATTTGTAACCGTGGTTACAGTTCCGAGCCAATCAAATTGCTAGATTAGGTATAACAAAAAAATTCAAAAAATTACAAATCGCAAAAACTTCAAATTGTGCCTATGAAACCAATATTTTTTTCTAGCTAAAAAATGCTTCTTAAAGTGTTTTATTATATAATAAACCTTCTTCTAACTCTAAATCTAACCCTAACCCTAACCTGGTTACTGTCACCGCCGGTGACAAGCACATTTTTTCTAAAATTTTATATTTTTTTATTTACAGTATTTTTATTTATTATTATTATTATACATTATATTTTAATTAAATATATATTTTGGAAAATTATAAATGGCAACCCGTCTAGTGATGCCACCAAAATTGATTTTTGAAAAAGGCCTATTTCGTCTTCATTAAAGAAAATTAAAATTTTTTATAAGGAAGAGCAAATAAAATTTATATAGATATGTTCCTTATAATTTCGTCTATTCAAAAAAAGATCAAATAATTTTGTCTTTCAAGTAAAATAGGTCAAAAACAATTTCATCTTCAAATTTTAATTTCGGGTTTTAGAACCTGAAATGCTTTCGTCCTTATGTATAGACCCATCGTTAGTAATTGGACCCGGGTGGCACCACCCGGGTCACCCGCGGGTGGGTCGGGTGACCCGGGTTGAGTTGTAGCGACCCGGGTGGTTGACCCACAGGTTGACCCGCGGGTCAACCCGTAGATTAACCTGCGGCTAGTGATACAAATCGAAATCGAAATTAATCGATTAGTTGGTTACATCAGGAAATTTATATATATAGATATTGATCGATATATAGCACTTAATCGTTTTATATCGATTATAAAATATCATTATATATCGATTAATTGGATAAAAATCGATATATATCATTTTTTATATTAAATCGTTATATATCTATAAATCGGTTATAATCGTAATTATTTGAAACGATATATGACGATTAGCAGATCTTTAATGATTACATAGTGTTTTGATCGCATCACAAAAATTTCAACCCGGAACACCAGATAAAAAAAAAAAAAAAAAAAAAAAAAAA
>QKWP01001430.1:46096-59311 GCA_003550325.1 Gigaspora rosea
TTGGGATTTGGGATTGGGATTTGGGATTGGGATTTGGGACAGGTTTGGGATTTGGGATAGGTTTGGGATTTGGGATAGGTTTGGGATTTGGGATTTGGAATTGGGATTTGTCCAGTTTTGCCACATAGGATTTTTAAATATAGGTGGACAAACCTATTTGTCCGGGTTTGTCCATAGCCCAATCCCAAATCCCATAGGTTTTGCCAACATGTATAGATATATATCGATTTTTATCCAGTTAATTGATATATAGCGATATTTTATAATCGATATAAAACGATTAAGTGTTATATATCGATCAATATCTATATATAAAATTTCCTGATGTTATTAATTACTTTGTAATCTAATTAATAGCTGCATGCTTATAAAGTAAAGTTTTTTAAAAAAAAATTAATAAATTTATAATTAGAAACATTCGTTTTACCTCATCAAAAAAGCTAAAAAGTAGGTGAAGTTGGTCTTCATGAGAAAGATTTTAGAATTTTTAAGTACTGTCTTTGAAAAAAGTGGATTCTAATTGCTATCGATTGAAGTGTTATCACGTTACTAGTTGTAGAAAAGGCGTTGAGTTTAAAACAAAAAAAAAGTTTATATAACGATTAACACCCATTAACTTATGCATTGTATATGTATTATGGTCTTACTTGCTTAAATTTGCCCTCTAAATAAAGTTTTTTGAGATATTTGATCTATACTAATCTTTTTTAACAGAAGATGTACAAAGAGTTAAAGGGCACTATAATATGTTTTTAAAAATTTTATTATGTGAAACTACAAGTTGCCAATTGATGATATAGTTTTTTATAGTAAGGGTTACTTTAAAATTTTTTTATATTGTATAACCCAGTGATCTTCAAGCCAATCAAATTGAATGTCCACCATGCTAATCTTTGCTAGGTTGAGGCAGTAGTAAATGTATTGGGTGCAATGTGAGGTTTTATCATAAGAAAATCGAGATTGCGTAAAAAATCTATGGCCAACTTGGCTCTTAGTTTTTTGTAAATTTGGTTTCTATTTGTTTTGTTGACAAATCTTACATCGTTGTGTCGGCGAAACTTTTCTAATGCCAATTCGTACAGTGCTTCGAATTCTATTTGATGTTTCGAGGCAATGCTTTTGTCTCGAGAGAATAATTTAAAGAAGGCTATGTCCAAATATTAGATTTTTTGTGTAATCGCAGATGGGATATTAATTCGAGTGGTTTTAGTTTGTAGTTTATATAGTAAGAATTCTCGTAATTAATCTTGAGAGTTAAAAGCGTCAATAATAGCTTCATAGTGCCATAAGTCTGTATTAAGAGTTAGTTGTCTTTTATCTGCAATTATTTTTAGGGTTGCTGTTATCCAATCAGTTGGCACCCTTTTGTTTGGTGCATGAGCTCGGCTGTATAATTTTTTTGGTAAAATTTCTGCCTCGATAGTAGTATTTGATTCGATTTCCATAGCATCCGGGTAATTGTCGTTTGGAGTCGATTTATAGTCGAGTTTATGGTTGGTTCTGGTCCAATATTCCTCAGAGGGGTCGGCACAAGGGTTGGGGCTAGTGACTAGTCCAGTCGGATTAAGTCCTGTAGTATTTATCACCTGATGTAGTGATTTAAGCTACATGGTTTTATTCGGCTAGCTTAGCCAGCCGACTAAATCATCGGCTAAGCGGCTGGCTAACGGCTAACTATTGGCATGCATTCAGAATATTTCGGAATATTTGGCCCATACTTTATGTCCATTTATTTTTCTTTTTGGAATTTAACAGATTCTTATAATAGTTAGCATTAGCCAGCCAATCACATTACATCAGCTGGCTTAGCCAGCTAAGCCGGCTTAGCTGTGGCTGCATTAGCCAGCTTAAATCACTAACCTGATGTATGTTTTTCGTGTTTGGTAGTATGGGAACCGGCTCGGGTCCTGATATGATCATTGAATTTGAATTTTCCACATTTGTTGTTGTTGTTTGTTTCAATGACGACATTGCCTAATTTACTGGGAGTAAGCTAGATTTGCCACTTTTAAAAGATTTTCAGATAGCAAAGTGATTGGGGTGTAAGTAGATGAAGGCTGGTGGTGATTTTTAGTTTGTTTAGCAACATGAGTTTTGGGGTCAGTGATTGATTCATTTACACTAGTTTGGATATCTTCTAGTGAAGTTTGTTGGAGACCCTTCATTGGTAACGTTGGTTGTTGGTTAGAGAACATGGTTGGGAGGAGGTTCGAAAACACAAGAGGTGTAAAAAATAGGTTGTCTCCTTTCCTTTTAGTTATTTTGGACGAACGTGTATGGGAACCAGATATTTTAATGGACTTAGCTTAGGCCCCAAGGCCTATAATTATAATGTTATTTAGGTTTTTACAATATTTTTTGTTGTTTTTTTATAGCTCAATTTTGGTCTAGTGATCTATGAGAAAGAGTTTTTAGGCTTTTTCTATTTTGTTTTTTTTATATCTGATATATATTTTTATATAATATATATTATACTAGTATTATACTATATAGCAGATTATGCATCAAACAAGCTTAATAAATTTTTTTATATTAGTTACTTTTTATATACCAAATTTCTATTAGTATTCAGCTTAGAAAGAGAAATTTTATATTTTGAACTTTATTTATACCAAATAAAACCTCTTGGGACAATTTGTTCAAATTAGAGAAAGGTGACTGTATAAAACAAATTTGATTAAATAATTGTCAAATTTTTATTGATCTTGGAATTCTGTGATTAGAATTTAACAATTTTGGGCTTGTTGGAATCATCTTACTAAGATAAACATTTTGGTAGTTAAATCATTTAAAACGGTCTAGTATATCAAAAGTTATTCAATATTAAAGAAATCTATTTAATGATTTACTATTAAAATTACACAAAAGCTGAACAATTTTGGACTCCTGTGACTAAATTTTAATAATTTTGGTCTTGTTAGAATCATCTTATTAAGACAAGCATTTTGGTAGTTAAATTATTCAAAATGAACTAGTGGATCAAAAAGTTATTATTATATATACTATATAGTAAGAAATAGCAAACTTTTTTAATTATTTTATTTATATAAATATTTAGCTTCGGACAAACAATGCTATGCATTTACCTAGTATAGAAAGAGGTTTTATTTGATATGATTATAACAGAGGTAATTTTATAGAGGAATAACTATATTATAAATAGAAATAGAATTTAATATTAAATAGATTTGGAATTTCAAGTTAAATTAAAGTTAGAATATAGACGAACATATAGTAAAATCAATTCTAAAATAGTAATTTTATAAATTTATTTAAATTTTATTTCTATTTACAATATACTGTATATAAAATACTTTTTAAAAAAAGTAATTTCACAAATTTGTTGCTTCAGTTTAAACTATAATTTGTTAAATTTGTTAAAATATATTTTTATTTTTATTATACTGTAAAATTAAAAAAACTTTTAGAGCTTAAAATTAATGCTATACTTAAAATTTAATATATAGTAAAAAAAACTGGTTATATATATATAATAGATTTTTAACTACAAAATTCATTATACAAAATTTGGGCTTTTAAAGAATAATTAGATATTTTTGCTGTCCCATACTACAGTATATATTTTGAAAACATTTGCTTTAGCCTGCTTTTTAAATACAATTATTATTAATATAAAAATGTTATTACAGGTTATTTGGATTAGACAATTATGTTGATATACAATACATAATAAAGAGGTAAAATTTACATTCCTGGACTAGGGTCACCTGTAATAACATTCACACTACACTATGGTATGTTTGGAGTGACGACATCTCATGTTACAATTAGATGTGTAAAAATTTTTTAAAAATTATTGATCTCACTATGCTATGTTTTGAGTGCCTCAAGTATATTTAAAACTAAATAACTTACGACCGCCAATGACTTTTTAGATCTTTACTTTTTAGATAATTTTATAATTAAGCAAAAATAAGCGGCCATACGGTAATAAATATTATGTAAAAAATTTTCAAAAAATATTAATTACATTATGGTGTATTTTGACGATGTCTCTTTTTTTTTTTAAAAAAAAAAGATTAATTATTAAAATGGTAACAAAGTTCTATTGTACAGATTATCACGTACTGCAGTACGTGCCATAATTAATTTAAAATATATAATAAAAGACTTTTTTTTGCCACCATAATACAAAAAATGTATTTGGTTTTATAAGATGAATTATAAAATTTGAATGCTAGCCAATTTTAAGACCTTTGTCTATATACAGAAGCATCACAATAGGTTGGTAAATTACTATATAATAAAGGAAACTTCTTGAAAAGTTGAATATTGCAAATCTATAAATGAGTGTGAATCTATTCGAACTTATACTAAATTTGAGTAGCATTAAAAGTATTGTACCGAGAAATTTCTTATTCAACTTTCAACGGAATTTTTACAACACTCCAGTCTCTTACTTTTTCAAATACCCAGAAGTTCAAACTACCCAACGGAACAATAACCCACATCCTAGCAGACATTCCAACAAATAAACCTTTCACACCTTCAGTCTTTACAATACTTGCAGCCATGTTCCACCATCTTAATTCCTTTTGTCCTGCCTCACGTGCGATCTGTATCCTTGTTTTTACAACATCGAAAGGAGCAGAAGTGAAAGTTGCAGTAGCCCCAGCCATGACACCAGCTGACACAGAAAGAAAGATGTAAGAAGTAGGTAAGAAAGGAGAACGATGTTGATTTTCTTGTAATGTTTCTAAAGTATAAGTATAAGTGAAAAAATAGGCAGGAAAAAAAGAGATTGTGTTGAGTAGACCAGCAGCCCAACCACGGTAAAGAAAACGGTGAAGAGGAACATCTTTAGGTTTTAGGCGTGTAATAAAATTGTTTCTTAATGAGACCGGGTGTAAATGTGAGTCACTGACATTATGTGTTAAAGGTGTATTATGCGATGTAACAATATAAGTTGGTTGATTAGAGGTTGTTGCAGTAGAAATTGCTCTTTTAAGAGTCGGTGAGGTGTTATTAATTTGGGTAACATTATTAGATGCTAAAAGAGGTGACTTCGCAACTTGAAGTTGTTGAGAAATTACATCAAAAGGGATCATAAAGCTTGAAGTTATCACAGCACTTAAAGTTCCCAATAAGGCATTAATAGTTGAATGACTACGATTTTCTAGCCAACCTAACCCAACAGAACTGCCTTTTCCTTTGTGTACCATGTCCCTTAATGCATCGTAGGTGGAAAAATGAACCAAACGTCCACTAATGCTGCCTAATCCATAAACTCCTACACCTTTAAAAAAACCACGAACGCCTTCGGCTTTAATCCTTTCAGTGAAAACCTTTCCCATCGTTGTAGCAGAAGACGTCCCTATATTAGATTGTTGAATTGTTTTAATAGTTCTTATAGGATAAAAGACATATATTGGGATAAGATTTATGATAAAGCCATATAAATAATAACGTTTAAAATCTATAGTTTGATCTCGTTCAATACGGGAATTCATCTCGATAATTTTAAAAATAAAAGTGCTAAAATCCCTTGGTCACTCCCAATCCGTGGAGAGAAACAAAACTCTCCCGGGATATAAAGACTTTCTTGTAGAAAGTCAAGAAGCCAAATTTACAAGCTGACAATAACGATAATTATAATGAACTTTTGATCAACTAGCGTATATTACGTCATGAGTATCCTTATCCTTATCCTTAGGCAAAAATCGGATCTGGGTGAAAAAGACTGCCAATCAATTACCGTAAAATTCGGACATATCTCAATCTCTGTACCCGGGTATAGTCACTGTCAGGTCTCTCAAACTGGCAAGGGGTACACTGCACAGGGGGTACCCATGTTCAAATTTTATGGTCTATCACAGATCTGAACCGAAGCCCAGAACTGATCAGACGGTTCGAATCCGATTCTTACAATTTTTGGAACCAACTGGTTTCAGCAAATCTGACATTTTCCAAGTATAGTGCATAGGACAAGTCCTATTCATTGCTTTTTATAATTAAAAATTTTTTAAAAAACATGAATTTACTATAAACTTTGAGCTAAAAATCTATTTAGCTTAACTAATTCCATCCTGTTACTTAATGCAGAAACATGCTCTTGCTGTTTTAGAATAAAGTCGATTGCAAGTTCTTGAAATAGTATTGTCAGCCACAAAGAAAGCCTGCTCGCAAGCTATGCTAGTAGCTTGAATACTCAAATAGTCAGATACAATTTTTGAAAGAATAGAGTAGGTGTTTTTATTGGCTTTCCACCAATTCAACGGAACTGTATCTTCTTCAATAGGTTCAGACATAACATAATGGTCAAATTTGTTGGTATTTGCAGTTGAGGTTTATTTAAGAGTATTATCAGTTGTATAATTAGATATTTCTTCCATTTCTGATTTGTTTTGCAAACCCTAAAAAAATTTTTGAGTAGTTTTAATTTAACTTTTTTTAGAATTGTTAAGAGTAGATAAAATTTGTTGAAATTTATATTGATCCATGATTTCTTGAACTGCTTTTTTGGCATTAATGACTTCAGTTTTGTTGAATATCTTTAATTTGGTACAAGGATCAAAAATGGCAAAGACGATAGAAGATTTATTCATGATATTCCAATATTTATCTATTTTTTGATGAATGAAAGTGGCAACTATACTTTGAGAAAATTCTTCTTGTCCAATATTCATATCTAAAAAATATTGAATACTCAAAAATACTAAACAAATGTTACCTATAGTTGGATATGATGCAGCAGAAAGCAATTTTGTAGTAGCTTCAATTGGTTCCAACCAGGGCCGATAATTTTCTGTGGTGCTAAAAAAAATTCTGTGCATATAAAAAATAAATTATATGGTGTGATGTGAGCAATTTTTGAGAATTATGTACAATTATGCAGTATAAAATGCCAAATTATATGCTAAAATATGTCTAAATTAGAGCAAACTTTATTAAAAAACCATATTTTCCTGAAAATTTCTGACCAACATGCTCATAAATTCATGTTCATTAATTGTCTACTTTCTGATACTGGTCTAAATTAAACTATCCATTTTCTAAAATTAGGATTTATTTTGATTTCTATGGTTAAATTATGTGATTTTGCTATATAATTTGCTATTTTCTGTGATATTCTGTGGTATTATAAATATATTCTGTAATATAATGAAAATTCTGTAGTATTATGTGAAATACAGAAAATCATTGGCCCTGGTTCCAACAAAGTAAGTACATACTAAAATTTTTTGTTATTGTATACTTTGAAGATTTTTTAAGGGTTTGCATACTTTATTATAATCTTTATTATAACAAAAAATATCCATATAAGCACGAAATAATGTGCAGAGGCATTAATTCTATTTTATGCTTATATGGTATATTTAAATTATTGTGAAATTTTTATTTACTTTTAATCTTTGTTGTTCATCAATACTCAGATATAGTAAATGGATTGACTGATGGTTTGCAGCAAGTAATTTAAGAGCCTGTTTCCATCTTTTGCATTTTTTGTACTATATAATAGGTACTGTTACATTTTTGTCTTTATGTTCAATTTAGGTTTAAGATACAGAATTTCTTTAAGATTGCACAATCCGCGTAAATCATTACAAAGACAAGTGAATACTTTGATTTTTAATATTAACTTTTGAACTTTCTCTATTGAAGGATTAACTATTTCAAGTCCTTGTTTGGTGGGCAAGTTGAGTATATGAGCCGTATAGCGATAGTAGGAAAATTCAATATTATCAAGTTCATGTTGCAATTCTTGTGCAATTAATCTTCCAAAACAATCATCACAGACTTGTTATCTGTTGTAAGTGCTAAAGTTTTATTTTTGATGTTAAATTCAATAAGAAGATTATTAATAGCATCTGCTATGTTTATAACCATGTGTCTATCATTAAATAGAATAATATCTAAAAAAAAGTAATGCACCTTCCAATCAGCATCGATATAGTGAATGGTAACACCAAGGAATGCTTCAAATTTTTGAAACGTCCACATATCTGTAGTCAATAAATTCTTGCAATATCATTGACTAATTTATTTCATCTGATTTCAAATTCATCTATTATCATTTTTCTTGCAGCTTGTCTTATTGGTGCTATATAACATGGGTTAAGCAAATTAATAAACTTATTAAAATGCTAATTATCAACAGTGGTAAACAGTTGTTGATCCGCGATAATTCAGGTAATTAATTTCTTATCCCTTTTTTTTTGTTCATTATTATTATGCGGGTTAGTTCTTGAAAAATTAAAAATAATTTGGCATCTTGCTGGTGCATTAATATTGTGTCTACTTAGATGCCTTCGCAAGGATAAAACCCTGATCTTGTTTAAAAAAACTTGATTACATCATATGCATACAGGTGCACTAGGGCAGTGTTGTCACTTGGACGTTTTTTGGACTTTATTGATTAGTTAAATATAGGACATAGGCTTGGACAATTTTGGACAATTTTGGACGTTGGACAAAAAACATAGTATGGACACGTCCAAGTGACAACACTGCACTAGGGTAAGTAGTTATATTTGTGTAAAAATAAGACCAAATAGTTAAATTTTTGACCTTTCTTCTTGGCATGTAATTACTTTGGAATAGTGAATCAACATTGGTTTCTTGAGAAACCTGACTATTTAAGTCTGAAATACTATTGCCAGATAGACTATTATAATTTTCAGAATTATTATAATCTTCAGGATTATTATAATCTTTATAATTATTATAACTTTAGGATTATTGTTTTACTCGGGGTCAGAAAGGTTATGATTTTCAGAAAAATTATTGTTTTTCAATTTTTTTTTTTATAAAAATAGAGAAGATGAGGTCTATACTTTGCATCAAGATATATATATATGTCCTATTATTCATTTGATTGTTATAAGGAACTTTAAATTATTAAGAGTAGGGTGTCAATATTTCCATTTTCATATAAAATAGATTGTAGATCAACTTTGCATAACCATATCATATGATTTACATATAAATATCATATGATTCGACCAATGAGGATTATCAAATTTTTGTGTAACCCAGAAAAAACATATAGTGCCCTCAGAAAATTTAATTCTATATGAAGTTTATTTTTTTAAAGAGATGCATTTCTTACAACTTCACTATTATAAACAAGCTACTTTAAATTATATATTATATAAATATGGTAAAAATTAACTCAGATAATAAAAAGTTTTATTAAAAGCATATTTTTATTTACTATATAAAAATTCAATCTACCATGTAGATCATATAAAAATGATCTACGTACACCTACCCTTAAGCTAAGTGTTTTTTTTCTCGTTTTAGATATTGATCATGATTAATCTACTATTTTTTAAAGGGTTTATTTATTTATTGCCATGAGGTAGTTTAAGCAACTTTTTTTAATCATTGCCAACTAATCTATCATTATAGCAACAGTTTTATAGTCAAATATCATAACATATCTCAAATTGGTTGCTTGATGTGTGAAAAATTTAAATTAAGAATTTAAAAAAAGCTGTGATTAGTTATTTTTTGGGAAAGAAATAATTTTTTTTTTAAGGTTTTTTGTAACAATCAACAATGCTCATGAAAAACATAATAAGCGAAAGATAGAATCAAGCTAGGTGCTTAAATAAGAAATTCAAAGTTCAGATTATATGCAAATATTTGTATTTAGCTTAACTATGAAATATCATATGATTTTTATATCAATTATACGAATCAATTGAGCAGCAATATAAATTTTTTTATTTTTTTTTAAGTTTAGAGGCCGTGTGCTATGGCTGGGATTTTATTATGAGTTATAGTGACGTAATATTTGTTACATGAATGAGGATACAACTAGCCACACGTGCACTTTTGGTGCCTAATTTAAGTAGTCCGCCCAAAGGTTCTACACTAGCTGCCATACCTACAACCCAACTACGGGAATTGTCTATTTAAACCCTCTGGTTCATGGTCCTCCTATTACTACCGACGCACTACATTTAATGCAGATATTGTAGGCCACAACCCTTTTAAGTTCGACGACCTAAGGGCTACTTTACCCTCGCACAAGAGCCTACTGGAACAAATTCCATGTCCCATACATGTACCATTGCCCGGATTTGGTAACCGAGGCTACCTGCCCTTATTAGGTTCGTTCTGATCGTAGTATCCGCCTTCTCTGGTGCATACCTTAGGACCGATTTTCACTACCTCCTAACTCGGGTCTTGCCAAACGGGTTCTTGTGGGTTTTTTCCGGTTCCCTGGATTTGCGATGTAACACATACATCATTGCGCCCGCAGGCTCCCATTCAAGATGGTGGAACCAAGGTTACAGGTTTAGCGCCCAACCGCTCATAAGCCACAATCACCGAACGCAGATTTAACTTCAAAACGTCGCCAGTGGGATTCGAGCTGTCAACCTGCCGCTTGGGGGGTGATACCTTGACCACTTCTCTAAGGCGCCACACCCTAAATTTTTTTATTTTAAAGAATATAATTTAATTTATTTATATATTATTCAAGTTTGAACAAATCTTAATCGAATAATGTTTAAGATTCCTTTTATAATTTAACTTGGAAAGTGATTAAACAAGTTATGTAAAATAAGAATTTTTGTCTCAAAGGTATTTATTTAAAATTATTAAAAACCAGTCGATTTGAATTAAAAATTTATCAATTCTATTTTAATTTGATCGCTCAATTTAGCTTCAAGGCCACATATATAAAAATTAATTTGGTAATCAGCTTAGAAAATTTCATAGATCAAAAAATGTATTATTTTATTAGTTATTTCATTAAAGCATTACACAAGTTACACCATATTAATATAATACATTAGGTGTTATGCAACAACTGTTTATCTCGTATTCCAGATCTATTTTTTGCATCTATTTGATTATATAATTCTATTATAGACTGACTTACTTAATTTATGGACCCAGAACTACTCGAACCAGTTCAAAAGACCAAGTTAAATCATGGTCTTTGCTGGACCATAACATTTCTACTGGCCTATAAGTAATTTTATACATTAACTATAAGTTTTTCTACAGGTTAGTGTTTGAAAAACTTGGTTCAAGTGATCATTAGAAAGAGTTGATTGAAAAAATCATTTTGGTAGTTGAATTATTGAAATTGGTCTAGTACAGTAAATCAAAATTATTAAGAATAAAAAATAAATTTTTAAATGTTATTAACTTTTGATTTATTAAGCCAATTTCAATGTTTCAACTACCAAAATGATCCTCTTAATAAGAGAATTTTAGCAAGCCCAAAATTATTGAAATCCATTTGCAGAATTCTAAAATTAAAATAAATTTGTATTATTATAAATAGTTATAATTATTTAATAAATTATAAAACTTTTATAGTAACACAAATCTATTCTAATTACAGAAATTAGTGATTAGATTTTTATAGTTTTGGGCTTGCTAAAATCCTCTTATTAAGAGGATTATTTTGGTAGTTAAATTATCCTTTTAAGAGATAAAAATCATCTGATAAATATCTCTGCTCTTAGAATAATATTTATTATATATAAAATTTCATTCTATATATTATTTTTAATTAGTACACCAAGATTGATTTAAACATTAGTTTTTGCTTTTTTTTTCTTTTATACATGTTCATATTCTTTATTAGACTAATCTGAAATAGTTAAAATTTGCACTCTCCAATTGGCTATTTCCTCTCCAGAAGTTTGTATTACCTGTACAAATAAGTAGATGCTATTTCATTAACAAATTAGTAATTTAAATTTTTTAGTTTTGCATAATATTGAATCAGTAAATTTTAGATTTTTTTTTTGATCTATTGGGTAAATCAAAAATTAAGATTATTATTAGGTAATATTAGAGAAAAAAATTAAAGATCATAGAAAAATAGAATATTTAATATAATTAGGCTTCCGCATGGGCCGGGTAGGGCCGGGTACTAGTAGTACCCTAACCCTACCCGTTTCTACACGGGCCCATTTGTTTAAGCCCTACCCTTATCCTAGGGCTCAGTTTTCAATGCCCGTGCCTGGCCCGTTAGGCTATGGGTACCCTTTGAACTGCCCACGGGCCTTAATTATTATTGCTCAAAAATGTAACTATCAAATTTCTATGTAGTTTTTTTGGCATTTTACAGTATAATATATGCGCTTCTTATAAATAATTTTATTGCAAATAAATTTCATCAAGACATTAAAATCTTCGGATTTTACTAGTTTGTATAATCGCAATCTTAAATATTTGATGGTACTTTCATACTTCTACAACAAGCCAATATCTAACCGATACCTATTATTGCGTGTAAACTACGAATTATATAAAATTTTAGAGCCCAATTAACAGTTCAAAACTACACATGTAAGCTGAGCGATATTAAGCATGACGCATCATAATTAATTAGATTCGAATATTAAAAACCTTTTTAGATCTATGATACGCGAATTTCTATTACTTTATTCAAAAAAAATTTGCTCAGAGTTTTTATAGATCAAAAAAAAATTTGCCTATAATTTCTATAAAATCAAAAAAAAAGAATTTTTTTTAAAAAAAAAATTTTAAACGATTCGTAAAAGCTTAATTAAAAAACATTTATAAATACTTATTTGCCATATTCAAATAATTTCTTTGGCACATTAGCGGGTTATCGTATCCGGTTCTAATAAAATACAGTTATCGTCAATAATACGACCTGCACAGACATCTGTTCTGATGCATACTTGTAGCAGGTACAGCTAAAAAGTCTCAGGCCATTTAGTGCGCTGGTACTTTAGTGTGGTAATACTTAGTTCGTTGGTATTTTAGTGTATTGGTTATCTCAAAAGTTGAGTGTTGGCAATTCAGTGTGTTGGATGATAATACCAGATACGTTACGCATCAGTTATCGTTATTAATAATTATTGGGCTAATTTGTATATATATATTCACAACACGCAGATTATTATTGGTTGTTAAGCACGTGAATGCTTTAACAGGTACCTGTGAGCCAAAAGGGCAGGGTAGCGATATTACCCTAGCCCTACCCGTCTGTGTAATGTCTTATTACCTGGAGCACTTACCCTTACCCGCGGGTTCAAAAATCAATACCCTGGCCCAGCCCTTGTGGTACTACCCATGGGTACCCGTGGGTAGCCCAGGCCCATGCAGAAGCCTAAATATAATAGAAATTTAAAAAAAAAATTTTTGAAAAATTGGGTTGGTAGGCCTCAACAATATATTTTACTAACTTCACTAAGGGAAGTGCAGTTAATCACGTAATTAGGGTTTACATAGGTCCTGACCCCCCCCCCCCCC
>QKWP01001430.1:59661-78845 GCA_003550325.1 Gigaspora rosea
TTAGTAAAATTTAGACTTTACTATGTAGCAACGTTTGTCAATTGTGGGGCGAATATATTTTTTTAAAAAATTTTAATTTTTACGTCGAACGTAAAAATCAAAAGTCAATTAATAAAAAATTCTCCAATCCTTATAAAAATTTTATAATAAGTGTATTTTGATCTACTAAATAAGGTTACTTAATTGATATTTTTCGATTTGCTTAGTAAAATTTAGACTTTACTATGTAGCAACGTTTGTCAATTGTGGGGCGAATATATTTTTTTAAAAAATTTTAATTTTTCCGTCGAACGTAAAAATCAAAAGTCAATTAATAAAAAATTCTCTAATCCTTATGAAAATTTTATGATAAGTGTATTTTGATCTGCTGAATAAGGTTACTTAATTGATTTTTTTCGATTTGCTTAGTAAAATTTAGACTTTACTATGTAACAACTATCTGCGATTAACTAAAAGTCGATTTTCTTTAATATGATTGGCTATTTATACTATATATATATATATAGGACGTGATATTTGGGGACCCCCCACCCCCCTAAAAAATTACGTGATTTTCTGCACTTCCCTAACAAGTTATCTATTAGTTAGCTTGAATTAATATAATAAGAAGCATTAAATGAAAAGAATCAAGTTATTTTAAGGGTAGAGTAAACGTAGATCATTTTTCATATGATCTACGTGGTATATTAGATTTTTATATAGTAAATAAAAAAATGCTTCTGATAAATTTTTTTAAGATTTTGACCAATTTGTATAAAATTTATACAATAGTTAGTTTTAAATAGTTTGTTTATAATAATGAAGTTGCGCAATATTCATTGCTTTAAAAAAAATCAACTTTACATATAATTAAATTTTTGTAGGACGATATATGATTTTTGTAGGTTGTACAAAGAATTGATTGGTCAGATCATATGATGTTTACATGTAAATCATATGACATCATATAAATTGGTTACACAAAGTTGATCTACAATCGATTTTATATGAAATTGGAAATCTGTACACCCTATTCTTAAACTAGGGTAAATATATACAATGTACCCTGCAATATACTAATTCATCACACACATATATTGTAGATCTATATAGACATTGACAGGGCCTAGGATCGATTTTTCGAATATGTGATCTTCTGGCATCAATTGTCTTTGAGGAAAAAAATTGATTTATATTAGGGTTTGGGTTCATGTTGGTGGTTAGAAGAAGCATTATATAGCAAAATTGTGCGAGAAAACTTTTTTGTTAGACCAGAAAGACGATTTGCTAGTATAAACCTTGCCATAAATATGATTTTTGTAATACAAATGTTTGTTTTGAATTTCTTTACATTACACCTGATCCTGATTTTTAATTGGCTAATTGACATCGGAAGATCACGTGTTCAGAAAATCAATCCTATGCTCTAGTGTTGTTATCTGTATAACAAATATTTTATATAAAGGGTGTGGCGACTTAGGGAAGTTGTTAAGTTGTCACCCCCCAAGCGACAGGTCTAGAGTTCAAATCCCACTGGAGACGGTTTAGAAAAATAGGTCTGTATACCGGTAACATTTATTCGACGATCGGTTGGGTACATTACCTGTAGTCCTTGGTTACTTCTCGAATGGGAGCTTTCGGGCGAAGTTGTGTTTCGTAACACAGATGAATTCAAGGAACCAGAATAATTGAAACCCGTTTGGCAAGACCCGAGTAAGGAGGTAGTGAAGATCTTCAACGATACTGCGGATACCGGAATTTGGGACCAAAGAACTGGACGAACACCCTGGGGCAAGTGGGGCACCAACCTGGCTGCCGGAGACGTACTGGAGAAAAAGGTCCTATGCTACGGAATTAGGAACCAAGGGAAGTTAACCAAAAAGGCACCTAAAGCGAAGGTACAACAACCCATCCGGGCTAACTGGTTTGGTAGTTTGGGAGAGATCGGTTATAGGACTGGTTGATGTAGGTATCGAGATCGGAATGAACCTTACAAGGGCAAGAATACTGTGCGGTTCAATAGTTAGCCCTGACTGCTAGTGGTGGCCTCGGCCATTGCGAAGGTATTCAAAGCCTAATTTAGAAATGTGTGGGACATAGAAAGATTAGGGGGGTACGCACTACACCCTCCCTAAGGTAATTCGGCAGTTGGAATGCTACTAGATTGCCTATAGAATTAGAGTACAAGTAGTATGGCAAATGTCGATCTGGGTGGTCTTCAATTGAAGCAGCATGAGGTTATGTGTAGGTGTGATTGGGGTGGGTGATACAGGACGGGGGACACCAGAGAGTTTAAATGGGTAATCTCCTAGTTAGGTTACAGGTACGGTGTATAGTGTAGAACCTTCGGGCGGACTACTCAAATAGGCAACCAAAAGTTGCACGTGTGGCTATATGTACTCTCATTAACCAAAAATGTATTATCTAAAAAACTTAATAAAAATCCACTTGCATGCGACATTGCAAAAAAAAAAATAAAAATATTCTATATAACAAAAATTTAAATTAATATAAGGTTAGGGTAAGGGTTAGTGCTAAAAGTTAGAATTGATGATAGTATATACAAAATTTTGCAAGAAATTTTTTTTGTTAAAGCATGAAAAATGGTTACCGGTAAGTAGATGAAATTTTTTGATATTACAAATTTTAGAAAAATTTCTTTATGTTATTATACAAAAAAAATTTGCTCATTACACCTGATCTTCAAATTTAATTGGTAGATTTTTGGGTGCGATATACAAGCACATCGCAGTATGTGATGCCTAATTAAGTTCTTTAAACTATAAAAAGTTAATTTTTTATTTTGTATAACAAAAATGTACTATTGGTAAAACATACTATTGGTGAATTATATTGTTATCAAAATAAGCTTGTTAGTAAATCAATCTTGTTGGTAAAATACACTGTTGGTGAATTAATTGTTAACAAAATAAACTTGTCAGTTAAGTCAGCTTGTTTATAAATTAAGTGTTGGTAAACTGGTCATCTGTAAGACAAACCTGTTGATAAATTGATTTTAGCAAAGTGAAGTATTAGTAAGTTAATTGTTAGTGAAATAATATAAACCCTGTGAATACTGCATAGAAAAAATTGTTATTTTGTAAGCAGTTGCAAGCATTTTCTCAGTTATTTTTTTATTTGCTATATAGAAAAAGTTTATGAATTGTATAGTATTTGCAATTGAAACATTAATACTAACTATGGGCCTTTTTAAATATAGCACATAGTGCAAATAGAAAATGTTGATTATACAGTAATTTAATGTTATACAAATAGAACCCCAAACATCTCTCATATAGGTCATAACTAGATTTTGGTAAATTTTGCTAAAATAACAACCCCATATTTATTAAATAACTTCTGATCCAGTAATTAGAATTGAATGAACTTTTTTTTTGTTAGATGCGCCTCACTGAGAGCTTCATTTTAAAAAAAAAGTTCATTCAAATCGGACTACTGAATGCCAAGAAAATTGCCAAAAACTGTTTTTTTGCTTCTCAAAATTTGGGGTTTTTGCTGAAATGCATACATAATGTATGACCTCTGTACTAGATGCCGGGTCCTATACAAATTTTATGGTGCAAAAGCAGTACCCTATTTTTAATATCTAAAGCATTTTCAAATATCCATATTCATGTTTAAGTATTTTCAAACTCCAATATATAATTTAAGATATTAAATCAAAATATAGTAAGACCTCCATAAATGCATTTTCTATAAGTACATGCTCTATATAAATTCTCTAACTGAGCGATACAACTTGGTCCCAGCTTGTAATTATATTATATTTTTTGCTCTCTATAAATGCACACTCTTTCTAAGTGCACGTTTTTGAAATTTTTTTTTACTATGGTTCCGAAAGGGTGCACAGGGCCCGGATAGTTCTAAGGTAGGTGGGATGCTTAAGCCGAACATTTTTTGGGCCAAACTCGTTTAAATTCTGGTCAAAATTAAAATTAAAATTTAATTTTGACCAGAATTTAGACGAGTTTGGCCCAAAAAAATGGTCGGTTTAAGCATCCCACCTAACTTAGAATTATCCGGGGTCCTGAGTGCACTTATGGAGGTTTTACTGTATATATATAAATAATATTATAATTTAACCATTAACTTTGGAGTAGTCAAAAATATAAAAATGCTTAAATGATCAAAAAATATCTAATAACATTATTTTAGAGTATTATTCAAAGCTGTTTGAATAAAACTGTAGTACTATATATAGTAAGCATTTTGAAAGTTACCTGTATTATTTTGCAAGATATTAACAAATCGGATAAATTATATAATTTTACTGAAAAAAAACTAGTTCCGATCTTAATCAAAATATAAAATATGTAGATACTACTAAACCTGGAGTTTTGGATCGAAGGCCTGATTTTCTGAATAACCAATTCAAAAAATATCAAAAATTTTGTTAATAAAACCGCACTTCCAGCAGAATTTTGTATAAAGTATGGATAATAATGATTTTTGTAAATACAGTATCATTGCTATAAGTTCAGTATATTCATCACGCGATAGTGACGAAACACGCTGCTTCACCGTATTTATGTATGATGTACAGTGTATGTAACATAAGTTACATGCATTTTATTGTTTGCTTTTCCACAATTGGAAGTGACTGCTGTACAAGAAAAATATATAAAATAAGAGTAGTTCGAATTTTCATCATTGATATAATGGAATAATCTCTTTTTTTTTTGGATAATCTTACATTAATAATATTTATTAATATGGCACAAAACGAAAAGTTTCTTTATCGGCAGGGTGATAGAATCCTTTGTTTTCACGGGCCCATGATATATGAGGCCAAGGTATGTTTAAGTTAAAGCGCCGCTGAACTAAAAATTTCACATTATATAAATGTAATCATGTAAATCTTTTTATCGTAACTTAACTGCCAGATTTTAGACAAAGATAATCAACATCCAAAATCGGGAAATTCAGGACCACATTATTTAATACACTATAAAGGATGGAAAAATACGTAAGCAGAGCACAGTTTTTTTTCATTCATCTGAAATATGTAAAAAATTTGATACATATCCATTAAATTTAATGATATTCAAAAAGTTGGGATGAGTGGGTAGCTGAAGATCGAGTATTGCCAATCAACGAAGCCAATCTAAGACAACAAAAACAAATTGAAGAATCTATGACAAAGAAGAATAAACCATCAACAAAAAAAATTGTGCAAGATTCTTCAGCGGATAAGGGGAAAAAGCGGAAAAGAGATCTTTCCTTAGATAAAGTAATGAATTTTTTTTTGGTTTGATTATTTTTATTATATTTACAACCTTGTTATCACTTTATTATATTATTATTATTATCATTTCTAATCAAAGATACAAATATATATATATATATATTTAATGGAAATTTCATTAATAGGATGACCTCATTAAGAAGCCTAAGGTTGTAATTTATATACCTGAACAACTTAGGATGCAATTAGTACAGGATTGGGAAAGCATAAATAAATCTCAAATGGTACAGATTTTTTTTATATTTGGACTAAGAAATTATAATATAATTTGATTAATTAACCAACTTTTTGCATAAGTTGGTTCCGTTGCCACGTAAACCTTCAGTGACTGATATAATAAACAATTATAAATCTTGGAAACATGAAAAAAATAAAGACAGTGACGGTATTGCTGAAGAAGTTAGTAAAGGAGTGTGTTTTTATTTTAACAAATGCTTGGGAACTCGGCTTTTGTATCAATCTGAAAGAAATCAATACAAAGAAATTCGATCTAAATTTGAAAATTTGGAAAATGCCCAAATTTATGGAGCAGAACATTTATTAAGATTATTTGGTAAAGTATTACAAGTATTAGTATAATTTATTATATTTAAAGCTTATAGCATCAGCTTTCCCTTTAGTTATTTTCCCAAAGTTAATGTCGAATACGAACATTGGCGAGGAAACATTGAATGCTTTGAAAGAACATTTATCTGATTTATTAAAGTATCTTGATTTCCTAGTTTTTTTTTTTATTTTTTTTTTATTTTGATTTTTGATAATATTTGAACTGTTAATATAACAAAATTTTTTTTTTATTACAGTCATATTAGTGAATGTCAGAAAGATTATATTGTTGAAGATTATCAAAAGACTCAATAACAATCACTTTTGATATTATATATAAAATGAGTTGGTTGGCAAAATTTAATTCTAAAAATGGATTAGTCATCATCTACGTGTATGTGTACAATTACAGTGTATAACTTTTTTTTAGAATTTAGAATTTGTTTTTATTTATGTAACACTTTGGCTATATTAGATTGTTAATTAATGTATTACAAGTAGAAAATTAAAATTCTATATATGCTCAAAGATCTTTTTCAACAATAATTATTTCATGCAAAGTATAACAGTAGGGCGAAAGTGACGAAAATATTTGAATTTGTATGCAAAAAAAAATTCATCAAATTTAAGCAAACATATGATAGATCTGTATAATAACTGTATCAATCTGATTGAATTTTCATAAACTATGGATTAGTAGTGTTTAATAAAGAAATTTGGGGGTTTTTTTTTCGAACGAATAATATGATAAAAAGGTGATGCCAAGTAAGTGCATGTACATAATTTGATTTTCTTTGAATGCTCAGAAAGTTGAATTAGAAAAGGAACCGGTTTATTCAGATTTTGATCTTAATAATTTCAGGAAAAAAAAACGATTGTATGACTAAAAAGAATATTTTGTTTTGAACCAATTTATTTTCATATTGCTTTTAAGTAACGTATGTTATTTTATCCATAGCTTTCAAGGCTTTGAACGAAACCAAATAGGATATGAAGAAATGACGCCAAAGAAAAATCTGGAATTTATTCCAAATTTTCCTTTGGTGACACTCATTTTTGAAGTCTGTTAGAATAATGATTTAAGTAATATAAAATTTACACTGTTACTAGGCGTAAAATGGCAAAGTTCCATCAATTGACTAACTTGATACAAGATCTCTAAAGCTACCAATTTTAAGGCATTTTTTTATTCTCAATATTATAATTAATTATCTTGAAGGTGTTTCAACCCTATATACAATACTTTGAGAAATATATTTATTTGTTTCACTTATAAAAATTTACATACAGTTCAACCAAAAACTTATCTAAATATTGCATCATGACTATTATATATATATAATTAGGAAATTGATATTTCAACACCCTTAGCTGTTTTCAAAACGGTGTGAACGGCCACAGATCACCATATCATGAGAAATTCACGATATTTCCAGGATTTCAAGACCGCTCTAATCGGAATTTTAATTTTTACTAATCTAAATTTCCAATTCTCCGATTTCCATGGAAACCGCTGTTCACACGTTTTTGTAATATAGATTATTATAGCTTTGATTAGAAGTTATTAACGAGAGTGTGGCATTATCAAAAAAGGGTGTAGAAATATCAATTCACCTATAATTATAAATCATTAATTTTTCTTATTAACAAATAGAGATAGTTAGATTCAGTTTTGGTTTTAAAACCTTTAGGTTCCATTTTATATAAACCTAAGAACCTGGTTTTTAAAAAGTTCCCAGAACCTAATTCCAAAACCTGGTTCCAGAACCTCTTAAAAAACTTATTACGAATCTAAAAACCTATTATGAATCTAAAAATCTATTATGAATCTAAGAACCTATCATGAATTTAAAAACTTATTATGAACCTAAGAACCTATTATGAATCTAAGAAACCTATTATAAACCTAAGAACTAAGGACCTATCATAAATCTAAAATCCTAAGATCCTAAGAATCTAAAAACTTTAGAACCTAAGAACCTATCATGAACTTAAAAACCTAGGTTCAAAATTGGAGACTGGTTTTTAAAAACCGAGATTCTAAGGTTCTGAACCTAGGAACTTTACCATCTCTGCTAACAATAACACAATGACAATCTCAAGAACGGAGCACTCCAGTCAATAATAAAACATATAACCCACTCCGAAGTGCTCCAGAAGGGGTTATATGTTTTATTATAGTCTAGAGTACTACATTAACAACCCTACTCAAGGATCTTCCAGATGGCCTTTTCAAACATCTCAATTACCTTATCCATCAAATAACATTACATATTCTATATCTCAAACCCTATCAACAACCCCACCATTTTATGCGTATTCAGAATGGTATCCTCAATAATTTCATTAACTCGAGTTATTGGCTGCTTCGCATCCAATAACTATATATTATTTGATTGATTGATTTAGAATAAGTGTCACCTATACTGCAAGAGATCCATTAAATCATATGGACTAGGTGCTGCAAAAGAGGAGCTATACTACAATATTTTATTAATTCAACTGCTTTTGCATTTTGAGTGAAAAATGATCCTTGATCTTATTCTAAATTGATTTGTGTAAAAAAGAAAATTTTGAAAATTTTGTTTCTTTTTGCAGCACTCAGACTATAAGGTCAAAGAATGGGGACATCAAAATCTAGAAAGACTTGAGCAAAGAAAATTATTAATGAATGAAATTAAATATCGTGAAAAAACAAATGGATGGAATATTCAAAAAGTTTTAAAACGATTGGAAAATTTAAGGGATGGAATATCTATGGAAAATTTGGTAGAATGTTTTGTCAAGTGATATTACAGAGTGTAGCAGAAGTGCTATGTTGAAAATGATGTGATAAAAATTTTGGTAGATTTCTTTTATTTCATTAAAAGTCTTTATGATGCGGTATGAAAATTTCAACGTATTTCTCTATCAAATTCATAAATATTTTTTTACTTATTGAATTTATTAATAATAATAAGATATAGTTTTTTTTGTTCCCGACAAAGTTGACAAAAATAAATATGCAAAAAGAAAATGTGATATTAGATTAAATATTGCTTATACATATCTGATATAGAAGAAGAAAAAAAAAAAAAGACAAACTAAATATAAAACTATATTGAAACATATTAGGTTTTGTCAATCGCAACCTATATACTTCCCAATGTAAAAAGAAAGCATCATCAAAACAAACATAACACCTGTTTGATGTACATTAAACCTAATTTCATTATTAACCTCATATTTAAAACCATTAACATAATTCCTAATATCATTTTTAACATCATTTCTAAGAATTTCAATTGCAAAATTTTTTCTACGTTTAAAATGAAACTTTCCACCTCGATTATTATAACTTTTTCGTCTTGATTTACAATCTTCAAAAAAAAAATTGTTCGATTTAGGTTCAGGTGTATAACTCAATCGTTTATAAGTGATAAATTTAGTTGATATATTGTCTATTATTGGTCTGGATGAATAATGGAACGACTGGCTTTTTTTTTTTTTTTTTTTTTTTTCTTGTGTTTGATGGTATTCCCAATTCAGATGAGGACTCTTGTTTTTCTTCATTCTATTAATACAATACCATTAAAGAAGTTACTTTAAAATTTGTAAAACTATATTTATTTATTTATTTATTAATTATTTTATTTATATCTTATTTATTTATTCATTATTTTGTTTTATTTATTTTTATTTATTATTTTACCTTATTTTCAAAAAAATTTTGTTCTTTGATAGATTCTTGAAGTTCTATTGATTCGAAACTTTCTGAATAAAAGGTTGTTTAATTAAATTGTCTTAACATTCGTAAATTTGACATAATAAAAAATATGATTAAAAATTACCTTCTGATTGAGATAATTGATCTGTAACAGTAACTTTTGGGCTTGTAACCACAGATTTCAAGTGTTTTAGTTGAAAGTCATCTCTTTCATAGACTTCATTATCTCTTTCATAAATATCACTATCTTTTTCATAACTATCACTATCTTTTTCATAGATATCACTATCTTTCTCGTAGATATCACTATCTTTCTCGTAGATATCATTATTTTTCACATAGATACCATCACTTTCTTTCGCATAGATATCATCATTATTCTTCGGATCGTAACCCTCAACATCATCATCATCATTATAATTCTCGTAAACATCATTATCTTTATTTACAAGTGTAGAACCTGCTGAGTCCGATATTCTCTCTGTTTCATGTATATGTGAAATACTTGATATTCCATTGATTCCATTAATTCCATTTATTCCATTTATTGACGGAACGTCATTCAATGGTGTTTGGGATTCTGTTGAACAAACATCATAATCATCACCATCTTCTATAGCCATATTTTTTGTAATCCTAACATTTATTGATTCAACATTCAATTCTAATTCTTTTGGTACAGTGATTCTTAAATCAGTGTATCTTGGTGGTAATAATTCAATTTTTAAACCTTCTGGAGCAACTGATACATCGAATCCATTAGGATACATTATCTTTGAAGTTTTGATATCGGTTATACCACCACTATTAATTTCTACTTCTAAATCATATTGTAAAGTTTTGGCATTAATTCCTTCATTTACGATTAAACCACTAGTATTCTTTACATATGGTGGATGTCCCATGGTTTTCAATATTTCGATAACTTTTGCTATACATAGTGGTGGTTGTAAAATAATGGTTTTAATGATCGAAGGGGGGATCGATTCAAGTTTGATATCAATATCAACAATATAAGTAATTTCTGTGTAAGTTGATAAATCTTCTTCATCAACTCTAGGACGTATCTGCCATCCAGCCATAGCTAAATTTGCCCGAACATGTTTTTTACTTTCAGGAATTAATGGATCAGCGACTGAAGTGCTAGCATGCCAAATTGTACCGGTATCTTGATCCTGTTCAATAACACAAACTGTTGCCAAATCTCGTCGACTTTATTATTAAATTATTATTATTAAATATTTTAAAATATATATAATAAATAAAATATATATAATAAATAAAATATTTTAAATAAATATTTTACAAAAAAATATGTAACGAAAATGATGTATTACCTGATCGGGAAGTTACGTTTCATCGAGAGTTTGGTTAAAAATTCATTTGGTCCTAATCGTTCAATGTTTACACCTTCGTCAAATCGATCATCCCCTGTTTCAAATATAAAGAAAGTCATAAAATTATATAAAAAAGTGTATATTTAAAAAAAAAATAATAATAATTCAATTTACAAATTTTTCTCATTTCAAGTTCAGAGATGATCGACAGGATATCCTCGGGTTTATGTCTGCCAGTAATTTTAATATCACCACGCGTCATTGGAATAGAATTAGTCACACCTTCTCTTACGTAAATCTTTATACCATTCTCTTCTGTATAAGGTTCCCAACCATCTAAATTACTCGCTAATGTTTTTAATTTAGATAGTACGCTGATTGCAGAACCGTTATGACGATTCTTTTTTAATGATTGTTTGACCAAAGATTCTGTACTCATGGGTAGTGATACGTAAGATGAAGACGAAGATGCTTGAGATGAAGATACAGATGTGCGAGGCGGAGATGAATGCGATGGAGGGGTGCGGGACGGAGATGCACGCGACGAAGGTGTGCGAGACTGTGACGAGGGTGTGCGAGACGGAGATGCATGTGACGGAGGTGTGCGAGACGGAGATGCATGTGACGGAGGTGTACGAGACGGAGATACGTAAGGCGAAGATACAGGCATTACGGGAGTTGCGGGCATTGCGGGCATTATGGGCATTATGGGCATTATAGGCATTGTAGAAGTTTCTTGGATAGGTGAAATGATAGGTGACATGATAGGTGAAATGATAGGTGAAATTATAGGTGAAATTATAGGTGATTGTTCTGTAGATCTTGATCTTTTCATTTTAGCTTTAGATGAAGTGCTAGACGGAATTAATGGTAATAAATTCCCGTCGGCGGAAGTATTTTTTTTTTTAGGTAGTAGAACAGAATCTTCATGTATAACATCACCGATGTTTTTAATACCTTCAGGAATTGTTGGACCTTCCTTAAAAGTTATTTTACGCCTTGAAATTTTTGTCTCTATATCAAGTTTTGAAATATTTGACTCTATATCATCGTTATTATTATATTTAACATTAGGAGAATTGTTCGGAGGAGAATTTTGTGGAGTACCATTTAATGCCATTATTGGTGGATCATGCTTTATCAAATAATCTTCAATAGCACAAAGAACAAAAGGTCTTCTAGACATAATTGTCGATACAAAAAATTTTGGAGACCAAGCATTAGCATTTACTTGAAGGACGTAAATAATTTTTGTTCTGGGTGGGGAAGTGGAAAGAGGTGTAAGAATCCAACCATTAAGTCTAATTTCAGCACGAATTCTTCCAGGATGTTGAGGAACCTTTGGATTATCAACGGAAGTAGCGGCAAAATAAATTTCACCTGTTGGAGTACATTCTATCTTTTCCACTAATGACAAGTCTCTTGCTCTAAATATCAAATTTAATCACGTGAGTAAATTTTTTAGTAAACAAACTTGAAATAAAACCTTGAAATAAAACCTTGAAATAAAATTTACTTTGATCCCAATAATGCACGCATAACCATGTAGGTTGTACTTGTTGTATCATTTAAATTGTCAACAAGATGACCTCCTTCATACCTAAAAAATTTCATAAATTAAAAAATTGACCAAAATATATATATACAAATATATATATCATATATATATATATATAACAAAAAAAAAATTGAAATATACCAATCATCCCAAGGTTTTCTCATTCCAATAACAGCAAAAATTGCTTGTGGTGTAAACCCCACTATTTCGTGTTCACCCATGTAAACAGGAACTCTGTTATCTAACATAGATCCTTGCTTGTTATAAACCACAGCACCCCTTTTGTTGGTCAAAAGCTTCTTCCATCCAGGTCCATTCGCAATATATTTCAAAGCTTTTACAGCATCTTCAGCTTGCCGAACATGATATTCAGACGATTGCTTATAGAAATTACCTCTCTTTTGAGGAACATATGGCACATTTTCTTCGTTGATAGAGTCAGAAGCGCTAGCATTATAATTTTCATATTCTGAACTCGGGTCCATTTTTTTTTTTTTTCTATGTTAATTTTTTTTTAAGACGAGTATACTATGTTAAAATTCTTTGAGATTTTAATTAACTTATAAAAAATCAAATGGGTTTTTCAATTGCCTTTATTTGGGAATATTTGAATTGAGAAAAATAAATTTTAAAAATTTTATTCTAAACGATAAAAAAAAAAAAATAATATTAATTACTAACGTTTTTCAAACTACTTTGTAGATATCCTGGAAAGGTGTTCGATATTACATGAATTAAAAATTCAGTCTTTATATGCTAATTTTTTTCGGGTAAATATATTCATTTGAAATGTTATTTTTTAGTAAAGAACAGCCAAAGATCATCCAATTGAATATGTGATCAATGAATGAATCATTAAATTTATTATTATAAGTACGCAAGAGACTCTTTGAAGATACTCACATGTTTACATGAGAAATTACTTATGAACGAAGTGGATCATTAATTTATATTATATTATTATTAATAAACAGATATATTATTTCTGTTATAAAATAATTTCTATATATAATAAAATAAAATAACTTTTTAAAAAAAAGTACGACCTTACCCTTGAAGATTCGTGTAACCAATCGGATTCCCCACAAAAGTATTTTTAATATTCTTTATTTAAACTGTTGTTAATGTTATTAATAATAATATACGTAAAAAAAAGCGGTAGTTTTTTTTTTCAAAAAAATCTCAGTAACTCGGAATTTTGCCAAGAAACAAAAAATTTGTATTCGAATAAGAAAAATTTTATAATCTTTGACCAAAAGAGAAAAGGGTAGCTTATTTTTAGAGTAGCTTATTTTTGAATAAGAAAAATTTTATAATTGTAAAAATAATTACAGTTATGTTTCTTTTATCCTAACTTATTATATTCGACTTCACGTGATTTACATAACTTGCAGCCCAAGGTGTGATCGAGATCAAGTCTGAAGATCGCCTGAGAAAAAAAACGCCGTTAACCCCAGGTTTTAAAATAATATAATATGTAAAAAAAAAAAATTATTACTAAATAACATATTCATTCAATAAACTAGAAGAGGAAATAGTTTGAAAGTAGCATTAACCAATTATACCCAAATAGGCTGTCCTGGTTGGTTAATCAAAAAGATTTACAGTCAGCCCACTACAAGTGTTTCTCCATAAATGCACGCGCAACTAAAGTATGTATACCCTTTTCCAAATGCGTTAGAATTCATTCCCAAGTTTGTAGAACTCTTAATAAATCTCCTTCATAGATGTACATCCTCTCTAAACGCATATATTTTCAAGGGGAGTGCTTACGAAAGATCGACTTATATACTACAAATATATCGATATAATTCTGGTACGTCTGTACGTAATCGATATACCCTATTGTATAACGTAAGATCATGCATGATGCGATAAAAACCGTTATATGAAGTCTAGTTATTAAGGAATCATTTTTTTTTTTTTTTAATTAAATTAAAAAAAAAACCAACTTTTATTTTATATTCATAACTTTTTATTTTGAATAAGACTAAATTTTTCTCTACATATATTGGTGATTGCCTTCAGCATTTTTTTTAAAAAAAAAACAATTAACTAAAGGACGCTCTCATGAATAAATCCGATTGCCAGTTGAACCAATCAGATTCTTTGCTGAGTCGATAAAACTTCTACAAAAATAAAATAGGCCATATTATAATTATTGTTAGCGATATTATTGAGTTTGAAATCACATTTGTACTTATCGTATTATATAACCTATTATACCGAATATTTCGTACTCTATTCTAAGGCATTATGTTGATGGCAGACCTTATCAGTTATCATAAATCTAATAAGATATTATAAAGACCCAAAAGTAATATAAAAAGTCTGTAGTTTATTTAATTATTATCCCGCTTTATTCTCTTTATTGTATCTCCCACAAATGGTGTTTGATCACTATATATAACCCACTCTCGTTATCTCGTATAGCGAATTCTTGATATAGTAAAGATTAGATATAATGAAAAATTTTGGCTCGACATAATGATGTAAACCGTGAAGATCTTTTATCAGCCTGATGATTTTACTATAACGGGAATGTGTTTTAATTAAATAAATAAATTTTGGTATAGAAGCCATTCGTGCCATAAAATGAAAAGATAGTAAATATATAATACCTAATATTAAAAAAAAAATTTTGTAACTGGAAAGTAACTATACAATGTTTTATGTACAGTAGCTTGGTTTACACAAGCCTATAATATATCACTATTGAAGTCTAGAACGCATTTAGAGAGGATATATAGCATATATAGTACATGCATCTATAGAGAGTGTACTTTATCAGTTATAGAATGTTGACTATATTGTACTGTATAAAACCACAAGATCTACAAAGTTTATTCGATCTAATTCATTAAGTTTACTAACCACAATGTAGACTTTTTAAAGTATAACTTATACATCTGTACATAGTTTATAAATTACTTTAAACTGTATACGTATTTAGAGCCTATCGAATCAAAATCAAATCTGGGTTCATAACTTTTCTTTACTGTATAATATATAAAAATTAATACATCATCCTTTTTAATTACATGGTAGGAGTATGACTTTTTGTTAGAAGAAGCATTGTTTCCGACTCATGCTAAATAGATATATAATAAATAATGAGATTTAGATAGATATTCAATTTGAACTTCATTAATACTATAATACATATTATTAATTAATTAATTAATTAATTAATTATAAGCATTATGCGTAATAAGAAAAACAAAAATACAATATAATTAAGTTTTTATTTAATTTGGCAAATGTTTAGAAGACATTATCTTCAAGATCACTGTTGCTATACGATTATTATGAAAAACTTATAGAAAGTTTACAGGAATTTTAATCCAAACCAAGAAATTTTTTGTAAAAGATTCGGATCCGATTCGGGATCATTTTAGTGGATCGAGTTCTGATCCATAATTTTTAATTCTGATGAATCCAGATCCACATAGAGGATCAAAATTCACGAATCGAGCATCTCTAATTTTTTTTTTTTTTTTTTAAATTTAAAATTATAATTCCGATGGTTTTACAATCAATTAAACATTATTTTATAATATTCGGTCATATATTGTATATACATTTTTTCTTTATGTAACATTAAAAAAAAAATACTATGGATTTCTTTATATTGCAAATAAAATAAGTTACAGTATATATCGGATGTTTCGTAGAAAAAAAATATTGAATTTATTAAAATAATACTGTAATAAACCAACACATAATAAGCGTGTAATCGATTATAACATATCGATATTAACAATTACAATTTTATTTAATAATCGAAATAAAGCATATCGGGCAAATAAGACTTTCTTGTGATTGGTTGATCACATAAATTGAATATCACGTTATGTCACGTTATGATTGGTCACTTTGCAGATCATGTGCAAATTGGCCAATCAAAATTTTTGATTTTACATACAATAACGAACTCTGGATATAGATATAAAAAGAGACTTGGTTTCTTAAGAAAACATAGTAATTTTATATCCAGAACAAACAGTTCGTTATAGAAAGAATTGACTACTGTATATACACTATAAATTCATAGTAACGTCAGGGATAGAATAAACCACTTTAATACGAAATATCTTCTTCAAATATCAAGCGATAAAGTCATAATCTCCCATAACACATAATAAAGCTATTTTAAATATAAGCCACGAATGAATGAAGTAAAACCTATTTTGTTACTTTTAAAAAAATTCATATAAGCTTTTTAACGCATCCTTAAATAATATTATATAAAAACCTCAAATTTAGGTTTATTGATTTCAAGATCCCGAAATATAAATCTACTTATAAAATGTTTCTTTATAACTAAATAAAGTTTTGAGTGATGCTACCTATTTTAATTTAAAATATTATTGTAAAGTTACTATTACTTTAAAGTTTCTTTCTCAAACAAGTTATATAGTTACGTATTAGAGAATTAATTAGAACTTTAAAATTTAACGCATATATTTATTATCAGTTATACAATATCATTTCCCTAGCTTCTCTAAGTGAGGTATAGCTAGGTAGGGTGAATCCTAGAGGTAAAAAAAGATACTTAAAAGCTTCGTTTGTGAAGAAACTTCTGTAATATTATAAACGGAAGTTATTATAAAAAAAAAAAAAAAATTATATCAGGGGGTAAAAGTACTTTAAACTGTATAAATTCAATTGTATAAAATTGTCCAATCACGATCACGAGTAAATCATCCTATATGCAAATATAGCTTTTTTAGTTCCGATGTGTGGTTCGAATCGTGTCATATCGGAACTAATGGAGCTATTGGTAAAATATCCGAAACCCGATAACGCTTATCAGTTCTGATATGAATTGATTCAGCCGAATAGACTTCGGCAAATTTTTTTTAGGTGTCCCAGAATTTATGAAAACAGCTGTAATCTGAACTAAAAATCAATGATATTTGCCCGATATGCTTTATTTCGATCAGTGTAAGCATACAGAAAATGTTTCTATATGGGTTCTATTTTGAAGTGTCGATATGTTAATGAAATTTTTTTATAAACAATAATATCTTGCAAAAAAATTTTTTTTTTTTTTTTTTTTAAATGTTAAGGTGATCTTGCAAAAAATTTAGATCTTGTCAATTACAAAAAAAATCAAATTTTTTGTTATAAATAATAAATTACTAAAAAAAACATTTACTGCATTATTTTTTATCTATAAAGCAAACAAATTTGTTTGCTAACTTGCATAAAGTTTTAATAAAATCTTAAATATTAATTTTAGCTATATTTATTTTTTAGTACTAAGATAAAGTTTTATTTTAAATTTATAAAAGATGTTTTCAAAAAAATTTTTTTTTAAAATACAGTATATTTATACATTCAAATAGAAAATTACTATATACTACTAGTGGTATTCGATACTAGTTATTAAGTTTTAATATAATTTTAGAGCTAAGATATAGGGTTAGGATAGATTAGGTGTAAAGGTCTAGATTTTAGTAAATATAAGGTTTTTGAGGTTCTAAACATTTTTATTTAGAACTCCCACCCAAATTACTTAGTATGTTTTTGAGATATAGCAATTCTAGTAGTAAATACCATTGGTAGTAAATAGCAAAGTTCATTCAAATATAATTAAATATAATACAAAATATAATTTAATTATAACCTATTACAAAACATATGTGCTAATCTGCAGAATTAAACCTTATTGATCTGCAAATAATCACATAATGATTGGATAAAAATTAAAAAAAGCTACGTCAAACATATTTTTCTATCTAAAAAAAACAACAAAACATATGTCAACCTATTTCTTCTACCCAAAACCCATTCATTACTTTTTTTTAGAAAGTATAGAATTTAATTAAACATATTAATAAGTACAGAAAAATATATAAATATTATTATATATGTAAAAAATATAGTAAGTTAAAATTCATTATTCAAAGCATATAAAAATTTAGATAAACATTTAGCCTATATCAAGCTATTTTTCAAATATGTCCTCAATAAGTATTGTTTGGAGTCCTTATATAGTATTTATATAATGTGTTCATTTATAATATATATTTTAATATCAATATCAACAATATAAGTAATTTCTGTATAAGTTGATAAATCTTCTTCATCAACTCTAGGATGTATCTGCCATCCAGCCATAGCTAAATTTGCCCAAACATGTTTTTTACTTTTAGAAATTAATGGATCAGCAACTGAAGTGCTAGTATATCAAATTGTACCAGTATCTTGAGAGTTTGCTCAGCCTCAAAATTTTATAGCCAAACAAATTTTATAACTTGCATGATTAGAAAATTCTTAAAATTTAGTCTATAAAAGGACCTTTGTGCATTAATAAAAAATTTTTCTTGCAAAATTTTGGTATATATAGTATCTTCTAATTAGGGTACATGGGTAAAAAATTAGGCATGCCTCTAAAAACATGCTTTAAGTTGAGACATGCCCCTTGCACCTATAGGCATGCTTTTTTTGTATAGAAAATATCAAACAATTGCTTTCTATTCTTTGAAGTTGCTTGACTGTCTACTCTTCTACCTATACTAGCCAATCGGATATGACATATATGTTATATAATCGTGCATACTAACAGCTGAAAGGCATACTCTTTATGTGCCTTTACGTCTCAAACCCTACTTCTAATCCTAGCCTAATAACAATACTCTAACACTAAGGGGTGTGCTATTTATTACGTAATATTTTTTATTTAGTAGCCACTTCTACCAGGACCCCAAACAATATATATAGAGGTTACATTGAAATTTTGGCTAAAAAGGTTACTTTTTTACAAAAATGTTATATTTGAAAAAG